>JAZGTJ010006545.1:0-19738 GCA_036877575.1 Botia almorhae | reverse complement strand
AGATGTGTCAGTCGTGTACCTGTGAAGGTGAGATGTGTCAGTCGTGTACCTGTGAAGGTGAGATGTGTCAGTCGTGTACCTGTGAAGGTGAGATGTGTCAGTCGTGTACCTGTGAAGGTGAGACGTGTCAGTCGTGTACCTGTGAAGGTAAGATGTGTCAGTCGTGTACCTGTGAAGGTGAACTCCACAGCACCCATGACAGTGGATGAAGGGTCTCCTCTGCTGTAATGTCCACTGGCCGTGATGCTGAAGGTCGGGTGTCTGCAGATGGGGTCAGAGAAATGGTCGTACTGTCCTTCCCAGGTGTGGTTGTTCTCGTGGAACGTCAGATAACGAGTGAGAAAGAGGACGCCCGGGCGCACTTCACATTGTGTGCTCAACCAGTTTCCATGGAGACGTACTGGATGGTTCTTCTGGGATGGCAAGAAGGGAGGATGATGAAGATCTGCTGAAGCAACAATCTGACAATTTCCACAATGACGGTTATCAGTCTGAAAAAAAGAAAATACAAATGACTTCCCTTTGGCTTTTAATTCACATCAAAGCACTATTTATTAAACACATATTACTAGTCTTATTATTCATACTGGTCTGAAAGAGATCTTTATTATTCTTCATTTAAATGTAGTAATTTGCTCAGCTTCTAAAACAAATGTCCTTTTTAGCCGACATCACAGTCCCTGCCTTTTAATTCCTCCCCTCTGCCCACCTGTTACACAGAAACCTTCTTGCAATCCAATCAGTTCTACATGAATAAAATCAAGCCCCCAAACTTCCCACTAAGTCACCTGTTTCACACAAGACAGTTACAGTATTACTGGAACATGGGTTGTTGAGCAAGGCACCTAACCCCAGTTGCTCCCCAGGCACAGCAGTGCTGCCCAGTGTGTGTATAACGTCTGATTTTTAGTGTGCTGTGATTTAATCTCAATCAATCACAGAGCTCACGGGAACGCTCCTCACATGGGACGCGCGCCCTACACGTGCTCATACAGGAGCAAGAAGAAGCGTTTGACTTCGGCTAAGTTGCCTTTGCTTACTGGAGTCAGTCTGCCTATCAATTATTCAGCCTTGAACTAGAATTCATTAACATTGCATTACATGTTTCCCATCCGCTTTTAGCTGCGGCGGGGGGCTCGCGCTCACATGAAAGAAATGAATCCATCAGAGAAACTCATCTCGGGTTCTTCAGAGCCTCAGGCACGCGCCGCGCTGGAACCCGCACCGCTGCCCTCTGCAAACACTATTTCCACATTCCCTTTGAAGCAGGCGGGAGATGAGCCGTGCGGACATGTACCGACATGGCTGAAATCACACTATTTAAACGACAGAGGAGAGGCGACGGGGAATGCATCAATCTGTTCCGAGATGGAGCTGACGCAGATCTCTGTAATACCGAATGAAATTACGACGACGGGCGCGGTGAATCCCAAATGCAGGCGGTGTGGGGAGCGAGAAAATCCCGCCGCCCGGACTCGAGCAAGTCTCACGTCAATTAATTACAGCCAATGTCACATCCCGAATTAAGTACAATGTAATGTATTATACAGACTTCCACTTCAGTAAAAATGGCACTTTATGAATTAATCACCCCTCCCTCAAAAGCTTCAATGTATTGTTTTACCTTCGGCGTGAGTTTTATTTTAACTTTCACGAAATGCGTCTTTCTTAAAATTTCTACTCTTTAATGTCTTACTATCTATAAATTACGTTTTACTGGTTCACTCATACAACCAGTCAGATTTTAGAACTAGTCATCAAACTATGAAACCCCTCAATTAAAGTATGACTGCTGATGTCACAGATAAGATGTCATTCACAACCCATTTTACTTCCATAATGTAACAATTTATGAATGATGTAATCGGAAAACATCTTGATGATGTCACTGGAAACAGAAAGAAGTTTTAGAGCAAATGATTACATTTATATAAAAGATTATGAAGTCAACCTTTTGTTTTCTAATGTGATGGATGAATTGTTGTGAATCTGTCCTAAGAATGTAAACCGAATGTAAATTTGAATGATTTAAAACCATCTATCAAAAAAACTTTATCCAAATGAACTGTGCTGATATTTTGATACAATCAAACAGATTTTATTCTAGTCTGTTTATTTTTTCTCTTTTATTCTATTCTATTCTTTCTTCATTTTTGTGACAATATACGACCCCATTGAACTCTCTTCTTAATATTAATGCTCTGCGCTCAGACTGCAGACGACATTCAGAGGAAGTGCATCAATATGGAGCAGCAAACGCGTCACACTGCTGCTGAGAGCAGAGAAGCTCTGACCTTGGTGCTCTGTAGGGGGTTCTGGTAGCCAGAGGGCTGGTGGAGTCTCCTCTGAGCACGCTCAGTGTGAACATCTCCCAGGAACAGCTCCTCCACCTGTCTGCTGGAGTCGCCATGGTGATAGCGCCTCTCTAGCCGCATGAGCTGCAGTTCCTGCATGCTGAAGTCTAAGCCACGTGTGCAGTCACGACTTGGTGCCACCCACCACTCGTTCCACAACTCATACGTTACACCCGGCCGCAGTGGGCGTGGCAGGTCGCAGGTCTCCAGACGATGCTGGACGTCAGACACCACCTGCGGTCTGTGACACAGCAGCTGAACGTGGCTCAGGTGGTATTCACACTCAGTACCCCCACGAGTGACCCATGAGGCCTGAAGCGGGTGGACAGTGCCCTGGATCTGCAGGGTGTAGCTGGGCTGACTGCAGTGGCTGTCCTGGTAGTAGAACTGCAGTGCCTGGAAGGTGTGGTTTGAGTAAAACCGATAGGAGCGAGTGAGGAACTCTGGACCAGGTCTCACCTCACAGCTGCAATGATAATAATAATATATGAAAAGTAGTGTAGCAATACAATGGTATGAATGATGATTTACTGAATACTAAATGATTACTATATTCGTTCACCATGGTATTTATGTGATACTCCAAAATACTTTAAATATCACATGTTGTTACTGTAATGCCAACTATTATGTTGTTGTACTTTCTGACAGTATTTCTAATTTAAAAATATTTTATTAATAAACTAGAATATTATATTAAAGTTTTATAAGAAAATGTAAGTGGTGCTTGCCATGGACAGAATATTTCAATGATAAAATATTTTAATATTTTAAAGATTATAATATTTCCCCATATTACGCAATGTTAAATATTACCCTAACTGGTTGCTTGTGCGTGGGTATGTCACCATTTGTTGCTGCTTGCTAAACCAAGCGATATGAACCCACCCCCAAATCACTTCAACATTCTGATGTGGAGCATCACCACAAAATTCAGCTTAATGTTATGACTATGGAATTTTTTGGCCACTTTTTCACAAACCGGGCATCGTACATCTATTCGCTTAGAAAAGTAATAGCGCACCTCTCATCAATAAACCTGTCAATAAACAATTTTGATTTTTCTTCTAGCGATGTTGTCAGTGGGATGTTTCACCTGCTGGACACCCAGTGGCCTGAGATGTTGGGTGGCATTTGGACAGTCACATGGTGTCCATCATGAAGCTCCTTGAGTCTGGAGTCACACCGACCAGAAGCTTTTTCCAGCAGAACCAGACCAGCACTGATCATCAGAACATTCACTGAGCAACCTATGTTTACACACACACACAGGATTACACACCCTGCATATAATTATATATATATATATATATATATATATATATATATCCAAATATTAATGTTTGTACTCTTCAGGTTTATAATGCAGAACTATTATTCATTTTTTACAAGGATTGCGAGAAATATCTGCTGCATACAAAACGGACTATCTCCTCATATTCCACATGTAAATATTGATCTGTTATAATTGGACTCGACCACTGGAGCATTGAAGCTTTAAAATGCAATATGATGAGAGATATGAATCATAAAGTTACTCACCAGAGGTAAAAATGGCAAGAAAATATAAACATAGCATCTTCTGACAAAGGGAGATAAAGTTAGCAGAGACGGAAGGCTATCTAGATGAGGATGACAATATTAAACGCAGGAAAGTTTCTCATATCCGCTCTCTGAAGTCTTTTCATCATCAGAAACAGAGTTTAGAGTCCAGAAGGAGAATTAATGTTAAGATCTGATGAGAGTATCTACAACTGCGCTCTCTCTCTCTCTCTCTCTCTCTCTCGCTTTACTGATTCCCGATTCATGCGAATCGATTGCCAACACGAGTCAGTCAAATGATTCGCAAGGTGCTCGTGAATCACTGAGATATGACCTTGCTGTAAGAGAGGTTTTGAAATATCACAAAAATATAAACGACATGAATTTTGAAAACGGCAACATTTAAGACAACCTATTCGAAAACAGAAAGCAGCAACTGAACTACACAAATAAACCCAAACATAACTTGGAAGCACCTTTAAACAGGCTACGAGTTACCGGGAAATGTGCGCGTACTGTAGATAGTGCAGCGTTTGCAGCTTGTTGCTACAGCAGTTGTTTATTTCAACGTGTCATCTTCGTTAAGAATATAATATGTACCCTTTACAGTAGAGACGTTACTGACTGCATTTTTAATAAATGTGAATGTGAATCGCGTGTTTGAACAGGTTTACTGTAACAAGCCGTCGGAATGAACATTTGCTAGAACGAATCGTTTCTGACCTCTCTCTCTCTCTCTCTCTCTCTCTCTCTCTCTCTCCAGCTGAGCGCAGTCGTGGGCGCGCGTTGGTGGGCGCGCACTCTGATGGATCGGACCGCAGCAGGTCTCAGATTCTATCATAATCTTATGAGTCACTGCTGTGTGTGTGTGTGTGTGTGTCGTGACATATATGGAAGGCTCTCATCCAGGTAAAATAACAACAGGTGTGGAATTCTTGTCTGTGTTTCTCACAAAGTGACATTTACAGCCAACGACTTTTACACTGGTAAAATGATGCATAAATTAAGAAAAATGTAAGTCTGTTCTGACAGGCTGTGTCATAACTTATTAATTTTTCACTCGGCTCTTTTATGTCATTTTAATGAGATAAAACTTCAGAAAACAATTACTCACAACGTCAGTTATAAAAATTCAAACTCAACACTTTAAAAAGCAGGAAAATCTTGAAATCAGTTCAGGATATCATGAACTATAATATGAATACTCAGTACCAAACAATTACAAATCTCCTGAAGAGATCTAAGTAACAGCAATAACAGTAAAGAAGCATCATATATATTCATTTAGCTCGACTGGATGTTACCTCTACATTGCAGATGCTTTTCTCCAGAACATTAAAGTAATACATTTTCTGGCAAACCCACAACCTTTGCGCTGCTGACACAATGCTCACCAATTAAGCTACAGAATCATGAAACTGAATTCACAGCAGAATCATGAAACTGATGTTTCATAAAAACAATAACATGGAAATAAGATTTTTTAGTATACACAATAACTAAAATACAACTGCTTGGCTTCAGGATAAGGGCTCATTTTACAGAATTTTACAGGCCCTGTTTTACTGTAAATTGTGCCTCTTATTTAGGAGATAATGTCTTAACTAACTTATCCAACAACTTCGAGTTCTCTACAGAAACACACAACAGTGATGGATCATGTATTCATGGAGTTTAAACGTACAACTATCGGGTACAAGCTCAGACTTTTCAGGATGGTGTGGTGTATTGAGTAGACCAGAGTGTTGCAGATTTGAGTGACCCATGACCTTTCACCAGCATCATTGATTAAGACACTAAAGAGATTTACACACACAAGTTTGTGCCACGTCAGAATATTCAAACAAAATACAGTTGTCTGTAAGCTGCCTAATTTCTAATGGACATGATCATTACACAACCCTTAAATGCCAGAAACATCAGTAACAGTGATAGCTGAATAAGCAAATAGCACCAATGAAAAGAATCATTTGAAGATGACCGAGGACAGTAATAAGTGCAGTTACATTAATTACCAACATTATCTGTGACCTCAATCCTCTTGTGTTCTCCGTTCTTGAAGTCTACTGCAGCAACAACTGTTTTCATCTTGTCAAATGGAAAATCAGCCGCAACATCTGGTTTAATCAATCGATGAGTGTTTCCTGTTAGGAATCAATGAAGGTTCAAAAGCAGTTAAGTGACACTTTAGAAGAACTGAAAAATGTTCATATACTTTTAAACCGAATCATTTATATTGCATGCAAACTGTAGCTTGGATATTCTTTCTACAGGTAAAGGATGACAGAATGTTTTTGTTTTATTCCTTCCTTATCTCTATTCACACATTTTTGCATTTTTTTCCTATAGCTTTAAAAGTGTGTGACAGTCCAGAAGAGCAGCAGGTGCACTCGGATCTGATTGGGACCCTTTACACTATCAGTGAGGGCCAGTGAAGGTCAAAGGCTATTGAACCCCAACACACACCTTAAAATGATCCACAGGCCTTAAAACACCTGCGTGATCCTGTACAGAACATGCCTGTGATGCAGAAAGAGGAATTCCTCTAAAACCACCTTTCTTTAATAAGAGGAAGACAGTCGCTTTATCAGATACAATGAATAAATGTATGAGTGAAAACTAGACACCATGTCTGCTATTAGGTCAGAATGGATAATTAACTGGTCTTCCAAAAGAGATGCTGCATATACAAGCAAGCTGCCATGAAAAATACATTCCAAACAGAGAGAGTTCAAAGGCTGGATGTGTTGTGCTTGGTTGTGCTTTACTATTGTACCATTAACCCAAAGAGAAGCAGTTCCAGTGACCTGTCCCTCAGACGCAGACCGTTTTCATGTTCTCTGTTAAACTAAAGCTGAAGGTCTAACTGTAACTAACAGATGTAACGGTGTTTGTTCAGCATCTGCTGTGCTGACAACCGATGAGATGTAAACAAACGTTGATCTGCGAGACGCTCGTCCCTGCAGCTGTTGGATTTACAATGTTCAGATATTTCATCCCTCTATACAGTAAAAAGCAAAATGAGAGAAAAACTGCTTTTAAATGTGTTAAATGTTTGATAGCACACATACAGTACACAAACACACACACACACATGTTGACATATGTGGTTTATGAGGACTCTTCATAGACAAAATACTTTTGTAAAATTGACTCTCCTGCAGTTTCACATAATATACAGTATATTTATACACTACTTAAATCATACAATTACGTATGCTTGTAGTTTATTTTATTATGAATGCAGCATTTATGAGCTTATATTGTGACACTACATAAAATATTTGTACGAATTAATTTGTCCGAAAGGTTTTTAAAACACTGAAAACAGTAAACGTGCAGTTATGCATCAACAGACACTGTAAATCTTCACAGATTTGTGACGGTCACCAGTTTTTCTTTACTAACTCTGATTCTGGATCTTATAATCAAAAAAACAAATGTAAATATAAATCATCTGTAGGTAAATCTGAACTCAATAATCAAAAATCTGAACTTTGTCTCAATAGTTCCATTTGAAGTCCAGAGAATTTCTGAAGGAACTCAAACTCGAGGGAATTCTAATGGGGCGACATAAACTTCATAAACTACATTATCTTAACACAATTCATCATTATTGTCTGAATAAATCAACAGATTCAGTCATTGACTCCATATGGAACAGAAACAAAGTGCCAATCATCGGCTGTGTGGCTGAATCGAGGTGAGATAGACTTTCTTTTTCCTTTATTCTTGAGGAATTAATATTCATGAATATTCTTGACGAATATTACTGGATATATACATTTGGTTCAGCAACGAATTCTGCCAAAACAGACAACAGCCTGATTGGGGGTATAAAGTTTCCGAACCCCTGCAAGATCAAAGGCCATATAATCTTGTCTATGACTAAAGCCGGGCATACGCTGTGCGATTTTGGCCACAATTTAGTCATCTGAGACAAATTTTAAAGACTTGTTTATACCTCCAGAGAAATATTCAACATCATCTCTGAATAAAAACAACAGGAAGCAAAAATCAAACAGAGAATTGAAACTGAGAATTTTTTACAGGTCTAAACTGGTACAGATTAAGCAGTTGACTAATATTGTGTATGACTATAATCCTCTTCATCCTGTAGTGAACTTTGTGATTCTATGTACTAGTCCAGAGTTTAGTGATCCGAAAGAGCAGGTTGGCCTGTAGCATGACGGAAGATTAGTTAAATATACAGAAATTAACCTGTTTAAGGTCTTGTAATTAGCATTGTCTTGTAATACAAAACTTTACTGGTAGCCAGTGTAGAGATGATAAAATCAGGATTATATGATCATATTTTTTGGACCTGGTAAGAACTCTCGCTGCTTTATTTTGGACTAACTCTAGCTTGTTTGTTAAGAATGCTAAACAATCACTTAGTAGTGCATTACAATTGTCCAGTCTGGAGGTCATAAACTCCATGAATGAGTGTGGTGTTCATTTAGATGACTTCTCTATTAGATCAAAATGGTAGTGGCTAGACAGGTAAGATGTAAACCGCTGTAATGGCAGCCCCTGAATATCAGTGCAACTATGTAACTATGTTTGCTTGTGCATCGCTAAAGAAAAGTTTCAAAAATCAAAAGCCCATTTGCTGTTTTGTGCAGCACAGTCTAAAGATCCTCCGAGGCAAAAGCAGAGAAGATCCCAGACAGCAGATATGAACAACATTGTTCTCTGCTGAGCTGATGATAAATTCATTTCTGCTTCACATGCATTTTTAACCATTGTTGTAATTTTAATGACTGGTCATTACGATATTATATAATGTATGGTGTGAGATTTAGCAGCTTATACTTAAACGTAAGAATGATTTTAAATTTTTCATTGACTTCATCTGGGGTTACCTTCAAAAACCTCATTTATAAAGATCAGTCTGGGAAATCTGGACAATATTTGCAGTGCCTTTGAATTCCTTTTTGTCAGAATTTGAACAGATTAGTTCAGTGAGTGAATTCACCATGTTTGATGCAATCAAAAAATAAATAAAAATCAAACCAGAGCTGAAGACATGCTGGTGAATTTAGCAGAAGCTGGATTCAAAACTGCCTTATTATTCCAAACCCTTCACTAGCAGCGAGATCCTCTCCAAGCAAAGTGTAATCCTGCTGAATCCCACTGCAGTGTCCCTGCGTCTGATCTGAGCACGTCACTCACACGGTGATGGGTGTATCATGATAAACACGCTGATGATCTCCTGCATCAACATGAGAAAAACAACATGTGTCTGGTAGGTCATGCATGCAGTTCTGACCGCAGTCCTGCATCTGTGACATTCAACATGCAGAACAGCAGCTCATTTACAGTCTCCCGGTGAAAGCAGCTGATCAAATATTGAAGTGCAGGTTAAAAAAAACACCTGCACTATTTTATGTCACTTATGTGTTTAGATTTAAATGATGTCAGAAATGAAACAAGCATCTTTAGCATTTGAATGCCAATGAAAAGTGAGAATTTGGTTCAGCAGCACAATAATTATTCCTGGCACCTGTCAGTTAAATTAATAAAAGGATCTTTAACAAGTTATAAAAGAAGCCAAACAGATGTGCAATGTGATTTTTTTAGACCTTTTCACACAACAGAAAATTAATAATAATAAATGAACGAGACAGTATATAATTGAAACACAGGCTGTGTAAAGGAAACATGTTTATTGCTCCAAAGATAAGTCAGAACTGGAAATTCTCATTAGTCATGTGAGTGGCCCAGGAAAACTTCTCTCTCTGAGTTTTGTTGCAGATCCTCTCAATGGACACCTGAGAAACCAAACAACCTACCAAACAACATTCATCTGATTAGAGGCTGGTGTGACTTGATCTACTGCCTAAAGATTTAACCAATCCTGCTCGAGCAGGGCTGAGCGTCAAACCAATCCTGCTCGAGCAGGGCTGAGCGTCAAACCAATCCTGCTCCAGCAGGGCTGAGCGTCAAACCAATCCTGCTCCAGCAGGGCTGAGCGTCAAACCAATCCTGCTCGAGCAGGGCTGAGCGTCAAACCAATCCTGCTCGAGCAGGACTGAGCGTCAAACCAATCCTGCTCGAGCGAGCTGAGCGTCAAACCAATCCTATGGTTTGACGCAACTATTCCATACCTGTGGATTAATGTATCTGTTTGTCGTTATTACAGCATGCAGAATCTGCCCCTGCACGTCTCTACACTGTTCTCAAAGAAGTGGCTTGTACAAGGTCCTCCAGTTACCTTTGGGTGAAGAATCTGATCCAAGCAAATCCAGCTAACTGAACTGCTCATTTAACATAAGCACCTTTACACACAGTACAGATTGTTTTTTTCCTGAAGAGGCTGAAAACCCCGAACTGTAAGGTGCAGCAAAGGACAAAATACCACCTTCCATTTCTTTTCACATACAATTTGCAGTTGAAACCTCCAGCTCCAGGGAAGAAAACTACCTTTTCAACAAATAAATCTGTGGAACACCTATAATCCTCGGGTACTTGGGTCAGCAATCTCTGGGCTATTCAAATAGATCTTGTCCTAAGCTTAAGGGCCAAATTCTCTGCAGACATCCAATTATCCACAAAGGCTGAATGACAAACTTGTTGTAATATATGCAGAAACTAAAGCATTCCTCAGAAAAACTGATTTGAGAATGTCCAGTTCAGCGCTGGACCAAAGGTTCCTCTTTAGCCACTGACACTGAACATCATTTAACATCAGCCCTGAAAAATCCCTGAAAAATTAAGTGTTTATGATTTAAGCATTGACATATTAAAGGATGTCAGTCCATCTATGCATCTTATCTTTCCTTTAAACGTTCAATATATTAAAATAAATTAAATATATTTGAACTCTTACAGTGATACCATCAGTCATTCACATCAAACAATGTATTGTAGCATTAGCATTAGAACAGAGCAGAACCTAATTACTGAAATAAAAAAAAGATAGACATGGTCTAAGCAGTCAAAAACCTTTTCTTGGTCCAGTAACAAAAATCCCACACTCATGTTGTTAAGAGAAGCAAAGTTAAAAACACTGCTTATCAAATATCAGCAACAAATTGATTTTTTACAGTATGATGAGTTCATGCAGTACATCATTTAACCTTTTCACCCATTTATAGAAACTTCATGACAGCACCAGTCACTTTCGTAAAGGTAAAATCCATTTAAAAAAACCTTCTGCTCTGAGGTTAGAACAGGGAGACCTTCTAGAATTTCACTCCTATACTGATCACCAGTTATCAGCAGCGAAAATCCACAGCCAGCCTACGCATCTTCTTTGGGTCAGAAGTCATATGTCCATTACCGGCCCTTAGACTGCATATCTGTTTTTCTTGTGCAACCTTACATTCCAAATAAAACATTCCATCCATGTCTCTCAGTTTTGAAAACCAGCATCAAAAACGTCCAAAACATTTTTTATCAGTCAATAACTTTTGTAAATAGCAAGTAACAATCATGAGCTAGTAACAATCATGTTCCTTTCAATGGCAATGATTTCTTCCAGCCTCTTGTTTCAGTCTTCTCTAAACAAAAAACAAAATAGTGTGGCTCCTCCCGTTTCAATCGAGTGTGTAGTTCCCACTTCACTGTGTTCCTGTAGCTGAATGCCTGCCCTTAAACTGTGTTCCTGTAGCTAAATGCCTGCCCTTAAACTGTGTTCCTGTAGCTAAATGCCTGCTCTTAAACTGTGTTCCTGTAGCTAAATGCCTGCCCTTAAACTGTGTTCCTGTAGCTAAATGCCTGCTCTTAAACTGTGTTCCTGTAGCTAAATGCCTGCTCTTAAACTGTGTTCCTGTAGCTAAATGCCTGCCCTTAAACTGTGTTCCTGTAGCTAAATGCCTGCCCTTAAACTGTGTTCCTGTAGCTAAATGCCTGCTCTTAAACTGTGTTCCTGTAGCTGAATGCCTGCCCTTAAACTGTGTTCCTGTAGCTAAATGCCTGCCCTTAAAACTGTGTTCCTGTAGCTGTATGCCTGCACTTAAACTGTGTTCCTGTAGCTGTATGCCTGCACTTAAACTGTGTTCCTGTAGCTGAATGCCTGCACTTAAACTGTGTTCCTGTAGCTGAATGCCTGCACTTAAACTGTGTTCCTGTAGCTGTATGCCTGCACTTAAACTGTGTTTCTGTAGCCCAACTGCTGAAGCATTGTGTTAGCAGTGCAAAGGTTTTAGTTCACAGGAACACGTACTGATATAAAATGGCATCCTTTGGGAGTGCTTTTGTTAACAAATGGCTTTTTCTCATATCCCTCACCTCATTCATATTACAGGGTCCTATTTACAACATCTTTATAGAAAAGATAGAAAAAAGGGACAGTATAGAAATAAAGTGAAACTACAAGCTTCTATACTTACTGTATTCCCTCTCATTAGTCTGTGAACAGTGAACATTAGTGAACAGTTTCTGAGATAAACGCGCTTCTGTCGTAAAAGCTGTTTATAACTGCTCACCTGTCATGCCCGCATCCCAGACAAGACAAACTTTTCGAGGTCAGGGAAATAATCACTCACTTCTACATCTGCTTTTCCATTTATCAAGAAATTTGTTAATTTCTTTAAGAGAAAACAAATCTTTCTCTGCTACTCCTGCCGTGTCAGTAACATCAGACCTCTGCTCATCATCTCTCATGCTAACATCAGTTTGCTAAAAGAAAGCATGCAGGTCGCATGCAGGAAAGCATGCACCCTTATCAGCAGCATTATTCAGTATTTGTAGTAACACATCTACAAAGCAGTTCACTACTCACTCACCTCATTCACTTTCTCTTTGGTTCCATTAACCTCTGTAGAACCTTTTCTTTCTTTACCCTTCACGTTAGGTTCAGTGTTATTGATATTCTCATGAGATGCAGATGGGCGTGGGTCACCCTCATGTAAGCATGACAAGCGTTTATGCCCTAAATCTCCACATTCAAAACGTCTGATATTCTCTGTGCCGGCATACACCAAATAAGAGTCTTTTTCTCTTTGAGAAACATGAAACAACACTTCTAAAGTGTGCTCTGGAGAACTCAAAAACATGTCGATTTGGTATCTGAAAGCGAGAACATGTTTGACAGTGGCATGTTTACACCATGCCAGGATCATCCTAACAGGACTTGCGGTCTTTCAGAAGTAGTTAGTAATACTGTAGGTACTCATGATGCACATGTGTCACTTATGAATCTTATATAAGATTCTTCACATTAATTGTCAATACGACATAGAATTACTCATAATTATATAAAAATTCACTTTAGAAAATGGCATCAAATTTGTTTGTTAATCATCTTTATATGGATACTTTCACTGTCTAATTAATTCCTGCTGGATAAAATCAGGCTACGCCCATTTTTGGTGCATTTTATTTCTTCCTGATTATGTAGATCATTTCATATTGACTTACAATTAAAATTAAAAACATTATTTAATGAAATATTCTTTTTTCCATTAGTTTTATTATTTCATTAGTTATTATATTTATGCCCAGAGTTGTTTTTCAATAAAACTCAGTTTGTTTGTATTTCTGTTTTGGCTTTTGACGAGTCTGAATATTTCAAATCAAATCTGCTGGCACACTGTTAGCTCACACAACCTTGAGAGCACGGCTGCTTTTACAGAGTTTCTTACTAGATGTGTTTGATGGCGCGTCTTTGAGCGTACTTCACTTCTTTCAGTTCCTCCTTGGCTTCTTCAATATGTTCTTTTTTCTTCATGATCTATAGAAACAGACAGACCGAAGCGAATGAGTGTAAGGGTTAGGATCTCAAAACACACCACTGACCCATCAACACACACACTGGACCACAGAAACACACACACCACTGACCCACAGCAATACACACACACACCACTGACCCACAGCAACACAGACACACACCAATGACCCACAGCAACACACACACACACCACTGACTCACAGCAACACACACACCACTGACTCACAGCACCACACACACACACCACTGACCCACAGCAACACACACACACCACTGACCCACAGCAACACACACACACACCACTTACTCACAGCAACACACACACCACTGACCCACAGAAATACACACACACACACACACACACACACCACTGACCTACAGCAATACACACACACCGGACCCACAGAAACACACACACCACTGACCCACAGCAACACACACACACACCACTGACCCACAGCAACACACACACCACTGACCCACAGCAAAACAAACACACACCACTGACCCACAGCAACACACACACGCCACTGACCCACAGCAACACACACACGCCACTGACCAACAGCAACAGACACACACACCACTGACCCACAGCAACACACACATCACTGACCCACAGCAACACACACATCACTGACCCACAGCAACACACACACACACACACACCACTGACCCACAGCAACACACACATCACTGACCCACAGCAACACACACACCACTTACCCACAGCAATACACACACACACTACTGAGCACAACAATACAAGAAATGCAGTCTACCCAGCAGTGGACACACATACACAGAGCTGATGGGTCAGTGGTGTATGTACACATTTCTAGTATGTATGTTTCTTGTGTATTGATTTCTGTAGTAAATATAAGTACATTACACTCTTCTACATGCTGATGTTGCTTTAGTGGTGTGTGTGCTTTTGGGTCATGCGCTCTAAATGATCATCATTCAGCTGTTTATTCCATCACTGTGTTTGTTTCTGAAGGCTCTGTAAAGCACTGCTGTTAGTCCAGACCTTCACCTGCTGCCCCTGAACAACTGCAGCCTTTCTCTCTATACAGTTACAAGCCCACATGGAATTCAATATCTGACCACCCTTAATGTCAAACGGCAGTAAACACCACAACTAACCTTAACTAACCATCCATCAGATACTTTAATCCAAAACAATTTACACTGTATTCAAGTTAAACATTATACCTTATTATGTGCATTTACTGAACATAAACGTCAGATAAAATCAGATGATGTCATTAATATTTTTGGTACTTTTCCCTAAATAGTTTCTACTGATATGTAAATGAATTACTCGCTCCAGGTATCACTGACCTGCCTGATTTTCTCAAAGTACTACTGTACATTTTTAACGTACATAATTACTAAAAATACATTTTGTGATCTTTTAGGAGTACACAAGCATACAGATATAGCACATAGAACAGTCATGGGGTCTTGAAATACAGAACGTCTTGATTCAGCACGTCATGTAACAATGATAACGGAACAAACGTCACTGGCACGTTTTCCTGCAGCAGCGATATCTTAAAGGTCGTGTGTGCTGCCCTCTGGTGGTTACACAGTAAAGTAGCTGTCTTCACTCTGTTGTACAACAGGACTTTCTCCTCCAGTCATGTTCTTAAATAACCTGTTAGACACAGTCAGCGCCAGTCAAAAACTGAAATGTGTTTTGTAGACAAACATTACTGCATAAACTATCTAATGTACTAAAACATGTTCACTCAGCAGCACTCCTGAGGTCAGGGCTGCGTCACATGTTTGACTGTGAGGTCAGGGCTGCGTCACATGTTTGACTGTGAGGTCAGGGCTGCGTCACATGTTTGACTGTGAGGTCAGGGCTGCGTCACATGTTTGACTGTGAGGTCAAGGCTGACTGTTTGACTGTGAGGTCAAGGCTGCGTCACATATTTGACTGTGAGGTTAAGGCTGCGTCACATGTTTGACTGTGAGGTTAAGGCTGCGTCACATGTTTGACTGTGAGGTTAAGGCTGGGTCACATGTTTGACTGTGAGGTTACGGCTGCGTCACATGTTTGACTGTGAGGTTAAGGCTGGCTCATGTGTTTATCTGACAAATCTTTCACTTTCACTTTAAATAGTGTTAAACAGAGAGTTAACAGAGATTCTTTTGACTGTGACCTCATTCTACAGCAGACAATCTGAACATCTAAGGCTCTTAAGATGGCCACAGGAAGGTTCCTCAAGTGTTGATTGCTCTGGTGAAGATGGTGAGGGACTCACTTGTTGCAGGTGATGATCACGTCCTTGGGCTGGATGCGCTTCTTCAGTTTGATCATCTTTGGGTGTTTTTGCCCTTGGAACAGACCCTGAGGCTTAAAGGTTTTCTCACAATGTCCATCCAGCACACAGAAGCTGTACTCCTCCACCAGATGACTGACCTTATCTTTCAAGATCTGAAATGATGTCCAGTCACAGTGAACTGCTGGAAAACAGAAGAGTCTGCTACAGATTTACTCTAGGAGCTCTTTTGCCTTGCAGTAAATCTGACAGAAGATCAATGGAAAACCAGAGGTAAAATTTAAACAGACATGTCACAGATAACTTTCAAAAGTGACCTTCAGTTCAAAGTGAAATCACCCACCTGCTTCTCCTCTTCAGTTATGATCTTCTGCTCTTATGACTTTTCCACAAAGAAATTACAGTTATGTTCTTTCGCTCTTATGACTTTTCTACAAAGAAATTACAGTTATGTTCTTCCGCTCTTATGACTTTTCTATAAAGAAATTACAGTTATGTTCTTCCGCTCTTATGACTTTTCTATAAAGAAATTACAGTTATGTTCTTTCACTCTTATGACTTTTCTATAAAGAAATTACAGTTATGTTCTTCCGCTCTTATGACTTTTCTATAAAGAAATTACAGTTATGTTCTTCCGCTCTTATGACTTTTCTATAAAGAAATTACAGTTATGTTCTTTCGCTTTTATGACTTTTCCACAAAGAAATTACAGTTATGTTCTTCCGCTCTTATTTTTTTTATGACTTTCCCTCTATCTTCTGGAGGGAAACACGACCCTTTATGTTCAAGACTGGACCTTTTAATCAGTAATGAAGAGCTTCTGCAAGCTATGAAGAGGGAAATAAAGACAGAATCACAATTAAGAACCTTAAAATATGTAGTTGAAGATAAGCAACGTTTTGGACAGGCTTTATTTAAGTCTAAACATTATTAGATAACTGTCCAATTTGTTATTTGGGCACCATACCATGTATATTATGTAAAAAGTGACATTTATATGTTAACATTTACATTAACATTTGAATCGGTGTTAACTGAGTGTAACTGAATGCTGAAATTAGTTTTGAACTATTTTCACCAGGTGTACTCACCTCGAGTTTGAGTACATTCTATGGATCAAATATAATGTCTTTTGAATGAAATAAGTAAAAATCTTTATGTTTCTCTGAAATGTAAATCAGTCGCGAAATGAAGGACAAACATAATTTCATTCCCCAAATGAACCAGACAGCTCTTAACTACCGCATACATATAAATACATAGACTGCGCACTGGCCGCAGTTAGAGGCAGAATGTCCTCTAAACTCAAGTCAGCGGGACTTTGCATTTAAAGCACAATATCGTTTACATTTCTCTACATAGTACATATTAAATTGAAACGATTTAATGAAATCTAATGTAATATAATTTAATGTATATATGTAAAACAATGATTTTGGACATAGGGTTAGGTTTTTGTCATTTTAGCTTTTCTTTTGCTGCAGGTCACAGCGTCACACAAATAGTAAGGCACTGTCAGTTTGCTTTACACATTTTTATAGTAATAAAACATACAGATATACTCCAAAGCATACGATTACAAAAATAACCCTTAATGGATCCGGTAAAACATGTATGTGACACATTAAAACTAATTATACTTTCGTGCAATATTACCAGTAAATGTAGCAATATAGGACTTATCTATTGTTCTGATCATGTACATTTTATGTAGGCCTACAATACATTACATTAGGGATGTCTGCAGTTAGTAAACAAAAAATAAGCCAAATCAATACTTAAGATGCGTGAGTCCAATTCTTTATGACAAGTATTTTTTATAAATCTAACCATCAGGATTCTAAGTATGTGGGGGCGAAACGTTTTTGTACTCTGCGTAAATATGTAGATCATAGAAATATGTTGAGAAACATCCAAACGTTATTGTAGTTTTCATGCAGAAAAAGCGCAGCTGCTCGTTCACTTGTATTTATAAAGAAGGCTTGCTCGGCCCAATAAGCCGGCGCCGATGACGTACAATCAATGAGCCAATCGTTTGAACCGCATTCCAGCCAGTTTCTATGGTCACAAGACTGAGCGTCACGAGTTATTGCGCTCGGGCTGCAACAACTGTTGCGTATTTTACTTCCGTCTGATCCTTAAAATCATAGGCTGAAAACTGAGTTATGCTGACCACAGCAATTTTAAGATTTTAATTCAGTTAAACCAAAAATGTAACTACTATTCTTTGTGCTAATTATATGCTATGCTATGTATAATACATTTACATATCTACAAACTAAAGTTAAAGACATTGACAAATGTCATTTGACAAAAAACGAATACTAATTTCTAATACGGCATGTCACCTTATTTGTACATGAATATGAACTATTTATAGAAACATAAGATCTATCTATTGTATGATGGAATCAGGAACTGAACAAGAGTTTTGAATGAATCACCGACTCTGAGCTCATACCATTTGACATTTTCTGACTCTTCAGTTTTCTTTACCTTCTTCACCTTTTGTTCTTTCTTCCCCCTTGTTTGTCTTTATCTTCTTTTTCTCTATTTTGTCACGTTTAGGACCTTCATTATTCTCAGACAGATTTTTATCTGCTGTGTCAGTTTCTTCTTCTTGACAGGTGGGTTCACCTGCCGGCCGGCCACAGACTCACTGCTCATCTTTACTGCTGTCACAGACCTGCAATCATGTCTTGCCCTTATCAGCACAACACCGTAAACATTACAGCAGGAGTCTGAATGGTTAATGAAGCTTTCATTGGTCAAATGACATTCTTTAATATTACTGACCGGTGAATCTGGATTGTTTTCATGTTTACGGTTCTGTCCAGGTTGCAGCAGTTCAGATCTGCACTTCTGCTCTTTGATCGCGACTAAGAATTAAATCCCACATTAAATGTTAACTGTATAATCAATCATCAAAGCTTGTACATTTAGTCAACAGAAACAAACACAATAAAATACAGACCTCTGTTTGCTGATGTTCTCTGATGAAGGTGATTGGTCGTGTCCATCCTTCAGTTCTGGAGATCTGATGAGATGAATTATATGAATGTTACAGAAGCAAAGCAGCTCAGTCTTTAAAAGGTTAAACTCTCTGCTTCATTCTTAATTTTTTTACCACAGATGCACAAAATGGTGTTTAATATGCTTTGTAATATGCATGTTTGTTCAACACATCTGACACTTGCTTTTTAACTGGATCTACTGTAGCACTCTGGAAAACAAACGCATACAATATGACTTTCAAATGAAAACCTTACTAAATGCATTGAAATACAGGAACATGATACTATTAACAGACAGAACATCAACGAATGAATGAAGCTGAAGAACATTCTAGAAACATCTGATATCTAGAGACACTTGTAGATTCTTCTAATGATGTGGGACTTGAAGCTTTCATCTCTTTAAGACACAAACTACTGATTGCAACATACACAAAAACACATTTGGCATGATCTTCACCTTTGAACTAGACTTGCTGTTCAGCTCTTTAAATTTTTTTTATTTTTCTCTGACATGAGAATGTTTCAATGAAAATCACATTTCTGCCCAGTTTCAAACATGCAAGAAGCTCTGTCGTCATGTGTCTGTTCCTGACCTTTTAATGCGTTTTTTAAAAGCTATTGTCATGTTCATGAAGCATCCGGTCACTCACACCTAAAAGTTTTTGACGTTCTCGTCTAATCAAACGAAATCAGCCACAGCACCACCTTCAGGAATAATACAGACCTATCAAAATAACAACTTCAAAAACAAAACTGACCTGCAGAAATAACACCTTTAAAAACAACACTCGCCTGCAGGATTAATACTGACCTGCAGAAATACCACCTTTAAAAACAACACTCGCCTGCAGGATT
>JAZGTJ010006544.1:0-24682 GCA_036877575.1 Botia almorhae | reverse complement strand
GTTTTTACAATAAACTATTGAAAATATATATATATATATATATATATATATATATTAGTGTATACATAAGATATATATTGTGTGTATATATATATATGAGCATATATATAAAATATATTGAAAATAACTGTGATATTAATATCTGTGATTGTTGATATTGTGTTAATACTACACCTATAATAATATTGTGAAAAATTCACCACCAGTGTCTGGTTGACACACCAATACAGTAGGCGGTGCTTATGCGCACATTTACCATTTTTCCTTAGAGCCACAATGATTATAAACTCTCTCTGTTTTCTACACTCATATTTTGAGTGTGATTCGTTGGTCAAAAATAGATAAAACACTAAATAAACAAAAATTAAATGAACCGATAGCGTTATTGTTTTTTATTTCAATAAATACTATAAGAATACCGATCCCATAAATTATTTTGGCCATACAAAACCGTGTAGTGAAACTCTGGTACTGTGACGACCTTACGCTGTATTATTTTTGCCTCAGATTCTCCTCTCTGTTTTACTTGCTCTAAGATTACACATCAGATGAGCAGTGAGTTTCAGTGCCATCACAGAACATACAGTTTCACGAAATAACATCAGCGTCTGTGCGCCATTCTCGTCCTGCTGAAGTTAAATAATGTTCGGAGCTCCTTTATTTCTTGTATTTCTTGAGATAATAAGCACTTGTTGAGTTCATCAAGGAAGCCCCATTGCTCTGTTTAACACCATTGTAATTACAAGATAACAGGGCCAATTCAGCACAAGTACAATATCTGCACTCCCCTATAACTCCATTACAGAAGCCTGCTGGTTATTGGAACGCATGCTTTTGTTTCTCGCTATGTAACGCCTGCAGGCATATATGGGCCAGGCTTTATCAGTTCCCAATCTACAGAGCAATATTTGTATCATTTCCAGATGGCATAAAATGAGCTATTCTGTCTGCTTGTTTTCCTTCATATGCAAATGAAGGATAATATGGGGATCTTACACAATTTAGATCTTGTGACTTAGAGCCATTGAGATTATTGTTGTAATTTTAAATGAGCTTTTTTGCCTTTGTATATGGTTTATATTTGGACATTTTAGCCATTTCTAAAATACTTTCATATTGAAAAAATGAGACAAAGTAACTTAGTAACATGAAATTGGAGCACTAACTTTTGGAATATAATTTTTGTAGATCTGATCGGTGGAGCTGTAAATCATAATATTTTCTTCCATATCTTTTTAAAACGTATTATTGTGCAATCTCCTTGACCTGATATTTGTGCACACAGCGCTTCTGCCTACACTTCTACAGAAATAAAAGTTATGGCATCGCTGATGCTGTATTAGCCCCCGTCCAGATCTGCTGACTGACCGCGTTTGTGCTCTCCGCAGGCTCTTGAGAGTGATTATGTGAGTGCACGGCTGCATCTCTGGATTGATCTGATTTTCGGCTACAGACAGCAGGGTTCGCCCGCTGTGGAGTCTCTTAACACCTTTCACCCCTATTTCTACACTGACAAACACAACACAGCAAGCATGAAGGATCCTGTCATGAAAAGCACCATTCTCGGTTACATCAACAATTTTGGCCAAATGCCGAAGCAGGTACATGTTAAGTTCAACATTGAAAGTAAAAATGGTAAATTTCTTCTCAATTTAAATGTTTAAATTTTATGTAGAAAATTGGTATTTTCTATCTGAAACATCTCAGTAGCAACATTAATGAAACGACAGTTAATTCAACGTGACAGGTTATCTCCTGCATTGTGGTGATTTACTGTGATTGGTTTAATGCCACACTTAAAAGTTTTGTGATTCCAGCTCTTTACAAAACCACACCCAAGCCGCATGTCTCACAAAAGCTCCGCGGGGAAAGAAACGACGGCGTCCAATCAGATCACCCCGTTTTTCTTTCAACTGGACATGCTCAAGCCCTCCGCCCAGCCGGTTAAAGGTACAAGGCTGCTCAAAATAACCAGACGAATGAAGAACACACAGTCCTGCGGTCGAGACCCCCCCATTTAATCATTCATAGTCACCTTGTTATTTTATTCCATTCCTCAATTATTTTTTACAAGATGAGGCCGTGTCTGCGGGGAGCAATAGGAGCCCGGAGGCAGAAGATGCTGGCTTGACTTTTCACAGGCTCATTTTCTCAGTCATCGTTCTGCTCGGCTCCATTCAGCTCCTGCTATTTGTTAGGCCGCTCTTGATGACACGGCCTCTGAGGCTTATTTAATAATCGCAATATCCCAAAAGGATCTCTCTGGAAAATTAGATGAATCTCTTTCCATCTCACTCCATTGTCTCTCACTCAATATCTCGTTCTCGCGTCATGCGTTACTTTATCATTCTGATCAGTGGGAAAGCTTTAAAGGGCGTCGTGAGAAAGATCTGCAGTCGTCTCGCAGACTCCATTAAGATTTCTGTTACTGTACTGCTGTCAGTGAGTGAGAGGGACTGAATATGACCTGCTGTACTGTATATAGGTCATCGGTCAGTGTGAATATGTCTGAATCTGGACCTCAGCAGAACACTGTCATCTAGCTTATTGTGAAATTTATAGATTAAAAACAAAATGGCTGGCTTAAAATACGTAGTTGTATACGTACACATTCTAGATAATTGTACGTAAATTCTAGATAGATAATTTTAATATAAAAATCACATAAGTAGTATATTTAAATGATCAAATAATTGATAAATAACATGGCCATAAACTTATATTGTATATAAACTTATATATATCGTATATATATTGTATATACTCTTCATATACAACTTATTTTAGTTTTGCTTTTTTGCAGTTTTCCTTTAAATAGTCAGCAGGCTAAAAAAATCATTTTTAAGAGTACAAATATGTTGTCTCTCATTTAGGGTTTTTAAGAGGCCATAAAAAACTGTATAGTTTTTAAATAAAATAAATATTAGATTTATTTAATTTGAAAAGTTTGAAGTGAAGTGTACATGTTACACTGAAGGATAAAACTGTCTCTGCTTGACATTTCATGTGTTTTATCTATAAAGTCACAGTTTATTTACGAAGCTGATTTATCTCTCTGTAGAGCTCTTGCTGGGGCCTGTGGCTCAGATAGTTTGTAGAGAGAAGGATGTCTTGGTCGTGGAGAAGAACAAGCTTCTTATCCCTCCACAGTGGAACACATACTTCTGTTGGGGTTCATATGACCACACCTGCTGCTTTGGCAACTACACTGCCGAAAAGGTTTGTTTTTATACGTCTCCTTGATTTATTTGTATACCTGTTAGTTATTCCACTTATTTGTTTCTTGTCTTGTGTTTGCCTAGTGTCTAAGTGAATGATTGGTAATGACTTAGCAAGGTCAACAAACTCTGATTGGCTGGTAAAGTGTCATGGCATTATTTCTTGTATTTCAGAGCTTTGGAGTGTGTGAGAGTCTGTCTGACTGGGGAGAGACTATATGTGCTGCTTGCCCCAACAGCAGCACCATCATCACAGCCGGGAGCAGCAGTGTGGTGTGTGTGTGGAATGTCTCCATCAGCAAAGACAAACTCAAACACATGAGACTCAGACAGGTCAGAAATAAAGAGCCATGTGGCCTGTTTTATATATTCCTCTTGCTTCACAATAGGGTTGAAAAACTGGGAAATAATTGTAGGAATTAATTTTCTGAAATAACTCTATATCATATACGAACATAAATATAATCATACTCGCTTTCTCAACATATGACTCGTCTTCATCTGTGTGCTATAATTCCCTTATATTTCTGTAAAGTCCTGCTAACTTTCCAAAATTCCTGGAATTTCTGATGTTTTTAAACATGATTTAAATAAAGATTACAAGTTCTTTAGCACATATTTTGCTATGGCACCAAATTCTCAAGCAGATATTTTTCTTCCTAGACCTTGTATGGACACACAGATACAGTAACATGTCTGATAGCATCAGAAGCTCACAGCGTGATTATTAGCGGCTCTCTGGACCAGACCTGCATCCTGTGGGACCTGGAAGACCTCAGCTACATCACACAGTTACCAGAACATTCCTCAGGCTTGTCTGCCTTGGCTATTAATGACCTGACTGTGAGTATCCTCTGGCAAAAAACATGCCCAGAGGTCAGTCTGCACTTTAGCCCTGGAATCTCTCTCTGTATGTCTCACTCTCACATTTAATTTGCTCAGTGCAGTGGTTAGTTCAGCTTGTGCAGCCCTCTGGGTGACACATTTAAACCGGCTGAGTGTGTTCGTGGGTGGTTCCTGATACTCCCCTCGGCTAGGTGTGTGAGGGCATATCCTTCCCTTCAGACCTGCTTTAATGCTTAAACCCCCTGTTTAAATGCTCGGATACATACCCGCTGCTCTGATAAACACCAGGAAAGGATGGGATTACCAGAAAACATCTACTGTGTATATATAGTGTCTCCAAAAAGACACTCAGCTTACCCTTACAAATGTATTAACGCCATCGCATTAAATTTGCTGTTTATTTGATTAAAAGATGTCGACAGTTCCGTTCAGTTGCTTGCTGAATTCTGATTGGTGTTCTGTTTGTGTACTGAATGGTAATTGGTCGTTTAATCTGTCCTCAGATGGCAACGGTGCCAGAGTGGGTGCAGAAAATGCTTTATTTATATCTTCTTTCCTCCCTTTCAAGTGCTGGCTTTTTCTTGGGCAAATGCAAATCTAGTTTATCTAACACATTGACTTTCATGCTTGTAGCTTAAGGGTCCAAATGCTTTTTGTGGCAGCTGTACATAAATAATCGCCCGGTGTGTGAACCATTCACTGCCTTTCTGTCTCTGTTAGGGTGAGATTGTATCATGCGCAGGCGCCCATTTGTACCTGTGGACCATGAAGGGGCAGCTGCTGGCCTCCATTAACACTTCCTGTGGGCCTGAAGCCAACATTCTGTGCTGCTGCTTCTCGCAGAAACACGAGTGGGACCCGCGCAACGTGATCATCGCCGGCTGCGCAGACGGCATCGTCAGGGTACGAGCAGAACTTCAGATCGGCCCTTTTCTGAGATGATCGGGCATAGCTTCTGCGTAGCAAACTTTATAATGAGAGCGTTTAAATGAGAAGTCTTCTCCAAAGACTACACCTTTGTGTTTAAGCAATAAATCTTTCCTGTAGCGCTTCCTGCTTAATAGTCAGGTAATATAGCTGCAAAATATTAAAATATGGTAACTGGGATATTGAAATGGGGCTCACAGGCTTGGCTCTGGAGTCCCTCAGAAGCATTAATAGTTACATGTGCTCACTTTAGATGAGGGGAAGAGCAGTTATTAAATCAAAATGCTTCTTAAATTAGGCTTCAATTGGAGCACGAACCTGCAACATCACTGGCCGGCAGATTTGATTTATGAATATAGCTTCAATTGCATTCGATTTTTTTTTCTTCTCCTCTTTTTTTCATTAGCTATGTGGTTCTGTTGCAGATATGGAAGACTGAATATACCAGAGTACAATTACCTGGACATGAGAAGAGCTCAACGTCTCGAGGGCATGTTTTGTCATCCGCCTCGGAAGAAGCAGGTAACACTAATACACTTCACCTTAACTCGGAACTGATCTGGAGCATAAATACGTGCGTTCGCTCTTGGTCCGCAGTTGCCTCTGGCCATAAGACTCATATAACCACCAGCTTCCTTAATGGCTGTTACGTGGCCTATGTTAAAATAGCGACTTTCTGTGGATATTGGAAAACAATGTGCTTTGTGACATCACGAGAGTCGTTATTTTCTAATATACAAGTAATGTGTGAAATGAAATCGCCAGAACGAATACTAGACATCTTTCAAACACGCTGGGTGTAAATTGGATCGCGTCTGTTCTTAAGCGCGACGGTGTGGGCGCACAGCTTCAGGTTTGGTTTTGAGCGAACCTAGGAAAAGTTCATAACGATGCGCGGTTTTGTGCGACGCATTAGGGCTAGCTGCAAGGAATTATGGGGCAAAGTTATTAAACATACAGCCAGTAAACACTGATGAGCAATTTTGCTGATGTAGGCATGCAATTTAGAAAGCAATAATAACCAAATCCAATTTGGTACACGTTGGTTACAGCGCGCCGTCAGCGCGTGTAAGTATCAGTGCGTTCAAATTAAATTGGGGAGACTCGTTCAAACTGTGAAGGTTTTATATTAGATGTATTTCTCTCAATCTGGCAACATGCTGACCATAAATAATCTCACTGTCTCATATCTCACTCTTCTTGTTTCGGCCTTTCTCAGATGACGGTTTGTGGAAGTGGGAACGACAGCTGGTGCTCTGTCGACAGTTAAACCGCAATCAGGCCGCCCCTCGTCGGCACGGCAAAAATAACCCCGCCATTACCGCTCTGGGCATATCCAGGTATTGATGAGCGACCTGGCCTGCATCAAAACATGTCTGACTTGCTGTTAAAGCTTGTTTAGTTGACCCCCTCTGTTTTGATAATGATTCTGTGAATGATTTAACTCAGTCTGGGCCTGTTAGGTTTAATGTACAGCACATCAGAGCTTCCTTGTGCTACAGTTTAATCATTCAGTTAGGGACCGTAGGAAAATTATATACTTAATTTACAAAACAATCTGATTGGCCCATCAGTGTTCTTATAAAGATGCATGATTTTAATGCACGTGTATGTCTGTCTGCCCCACACACACGTGTGTGATTTCAGATCTCATGGCACACTGCTGGTAGGTGATGCTTGGGGAAGGGTGTACAGATGGTCCTGTGAGAACTAGAGTCAAACGTCCATCAATCTTCTGTCAGACAGCATTTCAGACGGTCGTAACTGCAGCTGCGTGCCAACACAGCTTAAGTGCTGCATGCGCATGCTTTCAGTAGGACTGCTGACTTCAGGAGACTGGCTCTGGCTGTGCTGAATTACAGGATGACGCATTCGTTCTTGGACAGGGTGAGGCTCGCTGGCCGGGGCCGGAAACACAACACTGCTTATTTAAGAAATGAAAGATGATGACGTTTGGAAAAAAAATTGGGCTGGTTTGGTGAAATCTATAGTAGCTCTCTTTCTCACAGTAGACTGTCAGAAAGTCAAAGTAATGTTTATTTTATAAACACTGGTATGCTGGAGTTTCAAAGCCTTTTGCTTATGTGCTATTTTGTATTTGTATTACACTGGTGGTCATATATCCGTGTGGAATGGATATGTGTGCTTTATAAAGCAGCAGGGTTCTGCTTGTGGGGTGTTATGCTGAAAATGTAAGAATGTTTAAAAATGTGTTGCATAGCAACGTTTCTCAGGCGGTATTTTGTGTTCGATTTTTTTTTAAACTCAAACTGATTTTATTTGTTAAACCTAATATTCTTTAATGAGATATAAATAAAACTGTTTACGCTTACTGGTGGTACTATTTCAATCTTGAAATAACATTTAACCTAAACACAAGGGAAAACTCTACATGTAAAGGGCTGAATCAACCCTCCCAACCAATTAGAGAAGGAGTTTCCACTGGCAGTGTGCCGCAGATTCCCATCAGGGAGGGTCCTGGTTTGTGGAGCTGCATTTTGAATACTTCACATTCCGCGATCAGAAGAAAACTGAATTAAATATGTTGCTTCAACTGCAGTATTACAAAAAAAGGTTCCAAAACCCTGTGGTCTGAATGTCAAAGCTGAGTCGTTTTATATACATTTAATGGTTTTTAAAGTCTATTATAGAGCAGTGATTGTTTGGCAATGTGGTAAAGAGCTGAACAGAAAAATGCTTTGTTGTTCGGTTTGGTGGTCTTATGGAAAACATGTTTGTGTTGTATTGTTTTTTAAACCACTGTCGAGCACAGGCCTGAATTCTACCGAACCTCATGCTAACATTACCAAAACCACGTCTTGTTGTAGCTGCTGCTTTAATCCACATTTAAAATCTAGAATATTTGTGAAATCCACTAATGCATATTTAATCAGATTAATTTGGGAAGTCACGGGTATCTTCAACATGATGTGTCGATGTGTAACATCATCTGTTAAAAATGCCAGTTTACTAATGATTTTACGATGTAAACGGCATCATTTAGTTATGACCTTGAATCACACTTCTGTTTGCATGCAGACCTATTAATAATAGCCAGCAATAATAGTGTTTTCTGACATGCTTAATGACTCATCAGTGAATGTGTTTATTCTACAGAAATCCAAGTGAATATAAGCTTTGTGTGAGTTATGCGTTTTAACATGGTCTCCGGGCAGCTTTCAGTAGTTGATGTAATGTTTTGGGTAGTTGTCAGGGCTACTGCGGTAGTTAAATCCATAGAATCAGCACAGCCTTTCATTAAGTTAAAGAATATAGGTCGTTGCAGGCCGAGTACAGCGTGTTTTTGCACTGAATTTAACATGATTACGACGCCGACCTTGGAAGTGTTTTGATCAGGCAGACATATAAATCACAGATTTAGAAAAAAAACAGAAGCTTGTTTACAGGCCGTGTACACATTTATTATACCGGCTAATTATGAAACGTTATTTGAATATAAAATGACTAATATTTGTATGCCTATTATAAAACAGTCAATAAATAGAACGTTTTCAGCTATATCTCCAGGCTGCAAGCACTGTCGTAGAACGTAGACTCCACCAGCAAAAAATAAAAAGCAACAAAAACATGTTGTCAGGGCTTGCACTGTTCTGCTGCCCAGATGTGTTGTATCAAGGGGCTTTCTGGACAGGAGTAAGACTTGGTCTACTACTCTAAAACATGCAGACAGCAGAGAAAAGTACAGATGAGAGCTGTGATTACTGAGAGCTCCCACCAGGCCACGCTCCACTTGTTTCTCCAGGGAAAAGGGCTAATTGTTGCTCCCCTCCAACCTTTGGAGGCCGCCTCCTTCTAATAGCTGTCATTAAGCAGCATGAATAATCCAGCGGTGGGGGCCGGGCCATAAAGAAAACGAGGATGGGAATCTGAGATCAGCCATTCCATAAGATTTTATCTTCACTGTGATCTGGTGGGTATAGGAAGACGGTAAATCGGTGTAATGTGTTTGTTCTCGCAATGAGGAACAAAGAAATATTTTATAATATTAAGGAGAATTTCTGAAGAATCTTCACTCTGGTCTTCAGTTCAGCAACCGTTCATATTAAAGTGACCGTGTCGAGCTCCAGAAAAGACAGAAAAGACCATAACGGAAGCGGAAAAGTGACTAGTCCATATGTAGCTACTTGTGTATATTCCAGGAGCTTTTAAATAGCTTTTGAGGGAACAGACAGTTAAGGTTGTTGATCACTTAAAAGTCATGAACTGCCATTGCATAGAAAAGAACAATGTTTCGTTTGTCTTTCACAGAAGAGCAACGACAGCACATGAGTTTGGAATGACATGAGGGCAAGTAAATAAAGACACAATTTTATGATTTGATGAAACTATGCCTTTAAAAGTCGCGGCTCTAAGGGAAAAATATGACTTCGTTTTGGGCATCTGCTTTAAATTTGGCGGAGAGTGTTGTTCAAAACGCAACAGAATTAAGAGCAGATGAATTTGCTGTTTTTGACGGGTTCTTAGTCTGCAGTGTGTGTGTCTCTTTAGTTTGCGGTACACGATGCTAAGCTTTCTCCCTTAAGAAACGGCACATTATCTTTTTGTTCTGGGTTTTGTACAAGAACCATCTGCACCATAAAGCCCCATACAAAAAATCACAGAGGCCTCTCTCAGAGAAGACCTGGGGTGGCAGAACAAATGCTGCGTTACTGCGGACCACTGCTGCGAAGCAAAAACAAAGCGGGACAGCAGAAGGTCATCGCGAGTTTAGGCGAGACGAGCGAGGCAGACGATGATGAAGAGCGTGGCTGCGTGTTTATGTTTGGCGCTAATGTTTCAGAGTGATGCAGAGCCGCATCTCTCTGTCGTTCCTGAACGCACGGAGGAGACCCTTCTGCCATTGTAATACCGCTTCTGCACATTAATATGCGCCGTGACCACAATGAAGGGGGGAGTCGCTCTCTTTAACCTTTGTGCATGCGGCTAATTGTGCTAAGTGGAGGCGCTTAATAGACTGGAAAATAATCACCATATATCTCATGGAGAGAAGCAAATGACCTTCTCAAAAGACAATAGCCATCTCAATTTTAATACATCGGTGATTTTATGATATTAAATGTCAAACCATTTGGGCTCCTCTGAATAATTAAATCAAATAAATTATAGCACCTAGGCAGAACCATCTTGTAGCCTAACCCAATTATAATGCACTGTAAAGCTAATTATTAAGCATGATTACAATTAGTATAATTTTAATAAATGTAACCATTAAAGGGTTCATCACAGTCACTGGCTCTTAGCTACGTGTGGGAGAACCCAACGGGGAATGTTCTCAGAACGTTCTCTAAAAGTTCTTAAAGTTATCAAAAAACATTCTTGCAGTAATTGTTAGTAACGTTTGTTAAAGTTATAAATCATATATCAAAAATGTTGCTTTTAAGTTGTTAGCGGAATGTTTTAAAAATGTCATGAATAAAAATGTTTGAATAATGTTCTTATGACATGTTCTTTAACGTATAAAAAACTGGATGTTTGAAACATTCCAAGAACTTTCAAAATAACATTTAATTTTTTTCCTTATTGGAAACATTACGTATATGTTCTTACAAATTAAAGTTGTTGGCTGTAAATAAGAGAGAGAAATAGAACCAGAGATTCACAAACTCAGGAATGGACACTTTCTATAGGATTTCTATAGTAGACTATAGGATTATATAGGAATTCAAACCGTATAATGTGTGTGAGCTGGGTGGCTTTTAGTGCGTTTTCCTAAAATAGCTGTGGCACTATGTGCTCCCCAGCTTACCCTGACCAGACTGTATTATGACGATGGGTAAATGACATCCTGTGGCGCGACATGCTATAACTCATTGAAAACTATTTTAAACAGCATTTTTCTACTTTAATAATTATTGCGCATGCAATTTTTATGACCTCATATTAATTGAGAGACTACATGGAATTTTTGTACTTATAAAAATTCATTTGTCACACGGCAGGACCGTTGAAGCAAAAAGGTTATTAAAGATAGTGAAAAAGTTAAAGAAACGGTAACTAGTCACTGTACTTAAAATATACACTTTCTCTTACACGTATATACCTTAAATGTTTAATGTTTGTATAGATACAGATTATTGCTTGTATATTCTAATATGAATCATTTGTACTCATTGGTCATGTCATCCTCCACTGTTAGAGGAATAATCTTTATTTCAATGAAGCAAATACAACTGTTACATACTTTATAAAATTGCATATTAAAATTATGCATGTTTAGGGTTAAATCCTTTAGTAATAAAGGCCCTCAGTTGTTTTGTTAAAAAAAAAGGAAGGTCACAAATTTATAGGTACATAAATGTCCCCAAAAACAAAGAAAAATAGTGCTGTTTATACAGATTTTATACTAGTTAAACTAGTACACGTAAATAAAAAAAACACATCAGAATATAGATACAAAATATTTTAAATCTCATAAATAATTTTGGTATGAAAATACACATTTACACTTGCTTCTCCACAAAGAGGATTTGAGCGTATACAGTTCCTGTACAGTGTGTGTTGGACTCAAGCTGTGTGCATCCAGTCGAATCTGGTTTTAGCACAGGCTTTGGTTTAACCAGCTCCAGTTCTGCATAGGTCAGGCTGTCCTCTGCCACCCTTGACTTGGGAACAAGAAGAAAACAGGGCGTTTCAAATATTTAAGGGGCTACAGTATGTGGTCAGCAGTCTGAAAAAGGAGTTTGGTATTTGCCAGGGAATGTGGAGTGCAAACAACTTGAAATTATAGGTGTAATTTTATGATTTTTTTTTGAGTATGTCTCAAACAAGTGTCTGGTTGACCTAAATGTCTTTTCCTCACATAAAGGCATCATATAGTCTCTATATAGTCTCTATATAGTCTTTGAATGCAGCACAAATTATTTGGATTACTTATATGGTGCTTTTGGTCACCATTTACTTATATAGTATGGAAAAGAACAGCGTGCACATCCTACTCAACATCTGCTTTTGTGATCTTTTCAATAAAGAAACTCATACCATTTGGAATAACATAAGGGGAGTAAATAATGGCAGAAGTTTTGTTTTTGGGTGAACTATCCCATTAATGTCCTCATATCTCCTACCAATCACAATCATTTAAACAAATTTGCGTGGTGCTGCTGTAGAGACCTACAATCATGCTTTTCATCAGAGCCAACGTGCGGTTTGACCAACCAGATTACAACTGGATTTCACAACACAAGGCTGGATCATAAAATGTTTTCCCTTTTTTCTAACTGCTTTTCTGCATTTCTGTGATGATTTCCCTGGAAACTAATCTAATAAGAATCAAGCATGCTAAATAAATAATCATGCTTTAGAAAGCAATAATAGTAAATAAAATTATAAGGCCCATAAATGGTAAAAGGTATAGCAATAACCTCGTAAACATAAAGCTCTATGAGAAAGCCACATTATTTCCCTCTTGCGTGTTTCTAGCCGGTGAAAATTCAATTGAAAAGGTAAAGAAAGTGCATTGTAAGATGCAAATATTATAAAACTGTGAATAAACTGATTACAGACAAAAAACTAGAAACTAAATAAATTAATGATACAAGTAAAATAGCAAGATATATGTTTAGGACAATTATGAAACCATATCAACATCATTTAATCTCTATAATGTGTTTTAGCAAGAAACTTAATAATGTTCTAATGCAAAATGAGTTAAGAGAGCAATCATACCATGTGAGTCTTTGTAGGTTGTGCCTTTAAAAGTTTTGTTCTGCGTGGTTTCCTTGGTACAGGTGCTAGATAACAAACCAAAGTTATACCACATTATAATATGAATACAAATGAAAGACAGTGATAGATGCTTTCAAGGTGGATTATGGTAACTCTGTTACCTTTAGCTGGAATCCGTGGTGCTGATATTGGTGCAGTGACGTGTCTGCGCTGTGCTTTGTGTCTCTTCTCTTTTCTGTGCATTTCAGGAGACGAGCTAGCCACACTGGTTACTGTCTCTCCTGAGCTGGATATATTAATCATAAAGATAGCAGATAGTCATATAAACACATGCAATTATATCTAACAGTAAAGCAGTGAAAATATACTGTAATTTTACCTATTTTCTGGGCACTTTACCAGGTAGTAACTGGCTAGATGGAGAGAGAATCGAATAGGCATCCAAAACAAACAAACAAACATTCAGTGTGACAGCAACAATCAGAACAATATCATACAATGAGAACATTACATAAAATTATTTAACTGTAATGTTAAAGTATCATTATGTAAACGTTAAACAGCGAATCGATTGGGATTTTTAGGTAAAAGCGCATTACCTTGTAATCTTCGTTTATGCTGAAAGTGCTGACATGTGATAGCCATGACAAAAACTAGCATACAGATCAGCCCAATGGAACAGATGAGCACAGCACACAGGTATAAATCTGAGAGAAAAACGCATTACAATGGATCATTATTAAACGCCAACCATGTATAAAACACATTAATTAAATGTAATGCAAAGTAACAGGATACTCTTAGCACACATGCTAACCCAGCTAACAACTTTAGCTTGTAAGAACGTTCTAATGTAAACGTTAAGTTGTTCTAAATGTGGCATTAATGTTTAGCTTTGTTATACAAACGCTCCTAAAAAATAAAAATAATAACTTAAGAATAAATTTTTTGATAAATGTTTTTTATATTATGATATATAACGTAATAGAACATTAAACTAACGTTACTGCAAGAACTTTTTTGATAAATTTGAGAGAACTTTTAGAGAATGTTAACCAATGTTCTGAGAATGTTCCCAGTTAGCTGAGAGCTTTTACTGAACATTAATCTTTTCTCTCATTTTGTAATAATGTGGAAATTTTGTGAAGTGTTTTGAACTGAGAAATATTTTTTATTCCAATGAAAGCTTGAGGCGAGCAGACCACAGAAATAAAGCAAACACTATGCGCACATTTGGTTTACACTTGGTTGAATTTGGTTTGGTCTTAACCAATAGGGAGGGAATCTAACACACCAGCCAAAAACTGTCTAACACTCTAATCTGTGATTCAGTCCAGCATACAAACATGTGTCCTCATTAGACTGCAATGAAACACAAGCTGACCTTTATTCAAATCTAAAATATAAATGTAATAACTTACCTTCAAACATACGCCATATGCCATCAATTTTAGCTGTGCTGGGTATATGATGTACTGAAAACATTAAAATAGACAAACATTTTTTTATGTCAGTTATTACTTTTAAATACCACCTACAATTGACAAATGCATAGGATCATACTGGGAAACATGACATTTATTCTGACAATTCTGATTTATTCTGGATTTGTGGCGTAATCAGATTATTCTCCTCCATGATCTTGTATTCTGTGCAGATCTGGTGCAGGGCTGTGCTTGATGAAGCAATAAGAGCACACAAGGACATTTAGTGTAAGAGGAAGTTGTGCTAGAGGCCGGCAGAAATACAGTACTTAACCTTTGACCCTGACCAATGGGGCATTAATCAATCTACATCACAGAAAGATTCATAAACTGCTATTAACGCATTTACAAGAGCTTTGAGAAAGCAAAGGACAAATCTGCTTCAATAACAGAGTTTAACAATCTCCTGTTAATTCCTGTTAATGTGTAACTAGCAACCAAATATAGATTTTTTTTCTCCCTTTTATTATTTTCCTTTGTTTCTTTCAACACTTGCTGCATAGAATTTTTTTAACATAAGTCAGGGAAAATAATCTGCAGATTCACTGTTGGATGGAATAAGTCTGAAAGATATTTAGAAAAGATTTTTAAACAAGATTGTCTGTCTGTGTGTTTGTCTGTATGTCTGTCTTTGTGTTCTGTGTACATTTATCATACATGTAAAGCTGCTTTGTAACAATGTCCTTTTGTGAAAAGCGCTATACAAATAAAGTTGAATTGAATTGAATTGAATTTCAAACGCGTTTAATACAGCTTAAATAAAATGCAGAAATAAGATGATAAAGCTTAAAAATTTATATATATATTTATATATATTAAATATAATACACAAAATATTAAAATACTTGTGAAATATATATATTTTATCTAAAATAAAAAGTTTAAAATTATGTACATCATATTTATAAATAAAAACTACAGGAACCTTCATCATCAGCATATTAGGGTCCTAGAACTGGTTTATCCGTCATCTCTTCATGTTTCTATTGGAGTCTGGTGTGTGTTTGTGTGTGTGTGTGCTCATATGTACTTCATTAGCCCTGTAAATGCTTTAATGATGACCAGAAGAGCTTCACTACGAGGCCACGACTCCATCCTCACCAGGTATAAAGTTACACATCTGATCTGCATTTTCTGTTTGAAGTTCGGGCTCGCCTATAAAAGCTAAACTGAAGGCTTCAGCACATTTTCAGATCTGCAGTAGGTCTCCAGAAACATTGTGCAATAACGCTGGAGAACAAAGTGCACACTAAATCTTAAGGGTGGGGTTTGAGAGTGAATTCGTGTACTGTATGTTTGAGTGCCGCTCTTGTTTTGGAAACGTATGAAGTCATTTGTTGGCTGACCTTGTTGTTTTAGAGATGGTTGAAGTGGCTAACCCTGCTCTGTGCTCATGATTTGCTCTGTGTTTATAGGCTATTTCAGCGAGTTGACATTGTTTTGTTGTATCTTTCAGGAGACAAATTTCCCGGTCTGTGTAGACCTACAACCTCCATTTCCTGCCTTATTGCCTCTTGTTGGTTTCCACTGTCACTTGTTTTTTTTTTTGCCGTTTGTTTTGTTGCTGATATCCATGGAAACCAGATTCTTTTATCTATATTTATTTGTGTTTTATGTTTCGAGTAAATCGCCAACTTTATTTTGGTTTCTAAAAACATACTTTGGAATCATTTTTACTGCATTTACCTCCTTATTTGATAAATATCTAACATGTATTGCTATTTGAGAAAAAAAAATCAGCTTTTGCATTTAGTTATTCCAATTAGTGTATATAAGTTACTCCAATTAATGTAAAAAATACAGTGATTATTAAATTTAATGACACAACATTAATGTAAGTAATTTTTTTAAACTGTAAACTCAAAGCTACTTTGGCTGGACATAACAAATACTTCTTTGTTCTCTTTATTCTTTAGAGTGTCAGACACTCGCCGTTTATCAGGCAAATGATAAATCAAATGGATGCCGAGACATGTGGGACCTCTCACTGTCCGAACAATATAGAAAAACTTCTAGCGCAGCCAGAGTAAATATTTTCAATCGCATCTCTGCCAAGTTGCCTGCTCTGTCCCCCAGCATGTCCAGTCGCTCTTGTTAACGGCCTCACGGCCTGTTTGTATTGGCTCAAAACACATTTGTAGTGAGAGTGATGTATATGTGTGGAGGGCGGGACCCAGAGTCCCAAACACACTGAAGCTAGCGCGAGAGAAAAGGCTACATTGTGAGAAATAGAAAAGTTTACACTAAATTTTCACGTTGATTATTTTCAATTTTATAGACCATTAAAAAAACTATTTGGATTTGGGCTTTGACCGGTTGGAATGAAGTAATGTTAACATCTCAAACTGACAGTCCCTCTTTTGTGATGTTCTGAAAAGACAGACCGTCCCCTCGCTGAAAGAGGTTTAGATATATCTAACAATAAACTTTGTCTGTAATTGTGGAATTGGAATTGACCCTGTGAAGGGGGAACTGAAGGATTAGTGAACTAGAGGAAACAGCTGTTGTGTGGTTAGCCCTGACCGTGGCAAGACATTATTCTTCCCCCATCCAACCCAACCACAGTCTTCCCTGGCGCTAAAGAAGAGGCCCTGAATTGAATAGTACGGTTTACAGTTTGATACCCTTAACACACACATTAAAGCTGCAATCTGTTCATTTTTGGGTTGATGATAAACAAAAATCAGTTATTGAGCGAGTCCATAACAAATCAGTGTTCGAAACGGTCTGTTTTTACCTTATCCCAGTTTGCAACCGTTTATTTATAATGATGTTTTACAATTTATAATAATGTTTTATAGTTTATAAAAATTATGATTTATAATTTGAGGCGTCGGGTCTGATTTCCTGGGAAATGTCAGTTTGGTCTTATATGACTATGTTAAGTAACGTAATTTTATGATTCAAACAGAAATGGCGATAAAGAGGCAAAAGTTACGGATTGCAGCTTTAAAAGCATTATTCCAGTGTAACATGTGTAGTAGTTTTGTTTAAAATAGCATCAACATAACACTGTTTTAATGTGGAATCCAAAAAAAATCACCATGGTTACCTCGTAATTCCACGCTCCCCGTTCCATTTGCAGAGACCCTCCATTTGTTTCTGTGCTTGTGTATTTCCTGCACTTTGCAGGTGTAGTTGCCTCTATCCTGTGTGGATACATTCAGGACCAGCAGACGGTAGATCTGTCCATCCATCTCTTCCCAAAGAAGGAACTTGGTCTGGGGGAAGAGTTTGCTGTAGTTGCCGTAATACTTGGTTTTCATGATGCTCATCCGAACAACAAGGTGCTCATCTTTAGGGGTGGGCAGGTAGAGCCAGCGGAGCACCAGGACACTGCTGCTCCTCTTCCTCTGAGATACTAAACAGGACAGCGTGATGTTGTCTCCTTCCGTACACATGCTGACGGGCCCCGGAGTCACAGTCACATTTAAAGCTGCACTCAGCTCTGGAATATACATGAGACATAATAAATTAAAGAAGGCTAATAATAGGGGCGTTTTCTATGTTGTTTGGTTGAGATATATAAACACAGATGTTTAATATGGTTCACATACAGTAGCATTGTGAGATACTGACTTAAAATCCAGTCAAAGAAACTGTACTCTATAACCTACTCAAATCTTAATGTAATCAAAAAATAACAAAAAAGTCAATTGATTTAGCATTCGTTTTATTAGGGTTAATTTTTTAAAAGTCTTAAGATGTGCAAGTTAGTGTTACAATAGGTTATCAGTTTACAGTTTTATAATACTAGAATACTTAAGAGTGGTGTTATGTTAAAAATATAACACACACACAAAGCGTACTATGGGAACTGTATTCATTTTTAAACAAATTTAAAACAAATGTAAAAAAAACTTTCAGTATGTGGTGTGGTAAATATTTTCTAAGAAAAACTCCTTTTTCTTTGGAAACATCACAGTTTTTTGGGGGAGCTTCATTGTGGATTTTTTGGCCCAACTCATGACCCCAGAAGGGTGTAAAGTAACTGGATGCATGTGGGCTCAATATGCCCTGACAAACACAAACTACAGGTGGAAAACATTTGTCTGCCTTCTTGAACCAGAATGTAGCGCTGGGAACATGACAAGAAGATTGTATCCAGCTGTTGAAAGCCTTTGTCGTGTTTATGTTTTGTCCCAATTACCAGAATCCCTCAGGGGGCCGACCAGAGCTCTGCTTTCAATGTAGGAACCACATCACAAGAGACCAAAGATTTGAACAAACACACAGCCCCAAAATAATAATGCTGAATAAAAATTGATGTGATGCTCCTGTAGATGTCCCAAATCTGACACTCTCAGGCTCCAAAACTAAGTTATTTACTTACATGCTAAACTATGAGTTCTCAGAACTCACCAGAACAATGCAAATTGACAATCTGCAATACATGCATTTCGTAAAAAAACTAAATGTAGAGTTAAATGGAAAGTTTTCGTGTGGCTCAGTTGGTCAAGCATTGCGTTAACAATGCGAAGGTTGTGGGTTCGATTCCCGGGCACCCGCATACTGATAAAATGTATCCTGAATGCACGCTAAGTTGCTCTGGATAAAAAAAGTCATGTACCAAATGCGTAAATTGAAAGAGTTTTTTTTTGCATGCAACATTAATTTATGCAAATGCATTTTCCAGTTACATGTCACAAACTTTGTCTGGGTTGTTTGAAAAACTTTTTACATCTCACCATTACCCCACGCATCATACACCCCACGCCCCCCCACCCCCAAAAATTACTTTACAGGTTGTTTACTTTTTTGCATAATAAAAGGCTGACATAAAACCAGACAGTCTTACCTCCAATAAAAGCCCTAGTCAGGAGAACTATCGCAACGGCGGAGAGATTCATTCTGTAGACTCGAAGACTCCATAAACCCAACTAAACGTCAAAAACAGCCAGAGTCCCTGGGATTTTCTCTCTCTTTCTCTGTGAGTGTAATATGAAACAGTGCATGCTCTGTTCCCAGTTAGAAACACCCCCCTCTCTCTCTCTCTCAGTCTTTTCTCTTTTTCTTTCTGTCCCGCAATCGCTCCCCCTGCCAGTGAAAAGTACGTAGGAAATGTCATTTCCTGAGAGAACCTTTGAAAGCATCACAAATTTCCAGCTGGACCTACAGAATCCGAAAGCAGGAGTGGCAGGTCTTTTTGAGGGGGCTTACTTTCTCAGCTTAGATAACGGATGCAGACGGTGGTCCATCTTCTCACAAAGTCTCTCTGGTCCAGAAACTCTGAGCGCACAACTTATTTTTAAAAACTCAGTCCATTGTGTTAAGTGTAGGTTTCAAGGAATACCCAGCTACCAAAACAACATTGGAATGTTGGCTAACATTCTCTGTGCATATAGGTAAATAAATGACAGAATTATCATTTTTGTGTGAAGTATTTTTTATTGTTTAAATCTTTTTATTAAGGTATTCACTGAACAATCCAACAGTTATTGTTACATACCAATGTTTTAGTTATAAACAAAAATAAAGTAAAGTAACACACAGCAAAATAAAAATAAACATACAGGCACCACAAATATATGGAACAAACAAAACAACCCCGTACCTCCCTCCCCACCCTAGGGACTAAAAACCATGCCACACTAATGGTGTGAAGTATTTTTTAAACATTCGTTCAATGTCTGGAGCTGTATTATGATTTTCTGTGTTCAGCGCAGCACTGTTCACTCCTCTCAGTGTTTGGAAGTATAATGGTTTGTTGGGCAGAGTAATGTGCTGAGCTAGTGGTTTCTCTAACTGAGGGCTGCAGCCAGGAGGAGTTGAATTACACAATGTGTTTATATATAGTAACAGAGTATAGAACTTCAGCCTGACACGTGTGGTGCTTGTGCCGTAGCTTTTGCCCCGTAACTTTGTTGTTTGATAAAAGAAAATCTTACCTGATCTCAGATTAATTATATCATTGAAGATACTGATAATTAATTTAGAACGAATGGAATAATTAAGGCTTTACAAACATGAGATGATTTCCATCTTTTACAACACACTGGTCCCATGATCCAGATTTCCGAAGTCAAACCACAAGGAATTCTTATGTGAAAGGTTTGCATAAACTCAATAATTACAACCGGAAATGAAGCAGGATTGTATTATATATCCAATTATTTAATACAGTGTAAAAAAATTTTTGTGTAAAAATGTCCTAACATTAACATTCAGCAGTCAGATTAATATATAATAAATACTATATACAATATGGCTAATAGTAGTGACATGCCTGGAATTTTCATTAGTATTTTTCAAGTAACTTTCCGGTTTTCTTCCTTGCAAAGCATCCGTTTATTTCTATTGTAATTAGGCAGTTAATCGGGCCAGCAAAATGCCAGAGAAACTCAATTCATTGTGAAATAATTATAAGCCACATTCATTCCAGCAAGAAAGACTCTACACTGACTCCATGTGGCTACAGCACAGAAGAAGCCAACAATGGAATCCTCTCCAATGGAACGAACCATTAAAAAACATAAATATGCATATGCAAATATGAGATGTTTTATCATTCATGGAGCGATTTTTGTGTTTGTTCATGTTGTTAACAGCTTGTATTTTGGATGACATTTCAAATTAAGGACTCGATGGCGCATGACCTGTGTGTAAACAGGTGTGTGAATGCACAAAATGGGGGACAGGTTATCCTGTATTTAACATTTGGAGTTATGCTAATACGTAGATAACGTAAGACGCACTGGTCCTTTCACTTATTCAATTACGGTTTAAGACATTGGCCACCCGCAGATCAGACTCCTGCAGTGAAATCATGTATTTCATATCGGAGAAGATTAAAAGAGCTCATGGAGGGATGCACTCAGTCAATCAGTAAGAGGCTTGTTAATGTAACACACCAGTCAGCAGGAGAGACAGCACGGTAATATAAGCATCACATCAACTATAGCTTAATTTAGGAGTTTTTGAACAATTAAATGCGATACATGCAAAATATACAGCGTAGGTCATTTATAGAAACACATTTAAATTTTAGTATAATTTAAGTATTAAATATATTGTGAGAAAAAAACAAGTGTGGTATTGAAAAGTGTAGCGTTATGATAACAACGTTATTTATATCATTAAAAATGAAAACAAAGCAAAACAAATGATCTGGAAACACTTTACAATACGGTGGTATTTGTTAATGGTTGTTAGCATTAGCTATTATGAACTACCAATAAACAATACTTTATATTAGTCTTTATTAGTACAGAATTTATTAGTCTTAATTCATGTTAATTTCAGCATTTACTAAACCAGAAGTTGTAATTGTTAACATTAGTTAATGCACATTGAACTAACATGAACAGCTGTATTGGCATAAACTAACGAAGATTCATAAATGTTGAACTATATCGCTCATTGTTAGTTCATGTTAACTAAAGCCGTTAATCACATTAACAAATACAACCTTGAAAAGCGTTACCAGTTATTCAGATAATTTCTAGAAAATATTTACTTTGTTAATAGCGTATGTTTTTTTAATAAGTATTTTGTTTATTCTTGACACAATTCGAGAATATTAGAGAAATATTTTAAATGCAATTAAAACATTAACATATTTTTACCATTCTGATGCAGCTCCCTGAGAGTCCATGACTCCACAGACAGTGTGAAAACTGCTGTCTTAGCTAACTGTCCAGATCTTCCACACAACAACCTCTGAGTCCAGTTTCCACCATGGAGGCCACTGTAGGGTCAGGGGTGGGTACAGTAAGGCACTTGACCGGGTCCACAGATGCATCTTAGAGTTGAAGTTAAGGATCGGGGGAAATCAAAGGAAATGCTCTCTCATATCTCCGGTATATGCGCCATCTCGAGGGGGCTCTTGTTAAAATCATTCGGGCCTCTCACAAGGCAACAAAGCAACACAAAGACACCCTTCCATTAAATCATTTGCTCGGTTTGTTTGTTTATTAGCTCTGCCATCAGGGCAAATTATTCTCAGTTAATTGGTTTTATAATTATACCATAGGATATGCAGAGGACCAGCATTGTGGCACTTTAAAAAAGACTCAGCATGAAAATGGGACTCTTTAATGACCCAGATTATTTACATATTATAGCCTGTTGCCTTTTCTCAGCCTAACAGTATCAGTAAACCAGTATCAGTAAACTGTGACATACATGTCTGGTAAGAGATATATAAAAACGATTAAGGAATCAAAATCATAGATTTTGACAATGCTTATTTGTTTTGAATCACTGATAATGGACCCTACGGATAAGTATTTAAAATCCTTACAATGTGACTAAATTAAAATGTGCTATACATAAACTTGTGCCACTCACTCACAATGCATCCCAGTTCCTTCTCTCGTAAAAGCACAGCATACTAGAAGATCTATTGACATTTTAATTCCAACGACTGTGGAGTTTTAATAAAAGAGACAAAGCAGGCCCCTCAGGAGGGAGTAATTTAGCTCCAGCTTCATTCAGGTGGGGGGCGGTGCCTGATTAAGTCATAGAACAGCTAATATCCCTGACACGATCAATATCCAAAATCATTAGAGTCGCCATAAGAAGGCCTATGTGTTATTTTCGCTCAGTGGCATTTTGTACATGAGCCGGGGAGCAGTGACATAACTAACATTTGATAGCTTGAATACTCTCAGTTCCACTGTGATAATTATTCGTCTATTGCCTCTGCAGCAGCAGCAGCCACTTAGACGGTTTACATAAATAAAAGCAAATAAAATAATATTCTGTAAAACGTATGCAGACTTTGAATAATTACAGGGGAAGTGTATTATCTTTGTGACTAGTGTTGACACCAAATGGTGTAACTTGCAAAAGAAATCCTGAAAAACATTTCCTAAAATAACTCCCTGCCTGCCATTGGTCAGACAAAAAGAGTCCCAGTCAAAACAGCCATGCCATTGGTTGAACCAATATTGCTGGGTTGGACTAGTCAGGATGCTCTAAAAAACAGAGCAACGTGTTTTTATAGCGCCACAGAGCCACAATATTCTGGAGAAACCAACCCCAAAAATATACCTGTCTCAAAAATGAACCCTTAACTCACTTTAGTTCCTTATATATTAAGCTTGAATAAAATTGTCCTAAAAAAATTCCTAATAAAGGGAAGACGTTTTCCTTAAAGCTTTCCTGTAGCTTAGTGGTTAGCGCATGGTGTTAACAACGCCAAGGTCATGGGTTCGATCCCAGGGATTGCACATACTCTGAATCAATGTATAGTATAATGCAATGTAAGTCACTTTGGATAAGTGTCTGTCAAATGTAAAATAAAGTATTTTAAAATAACTTATAAAATAAGTAACAAAATAACACTCACAAATCACTCTCCATTCAACAGGATCTGATCTGATTCACATTTGAGTAAGTTTAAACATTACACATTAAATTCAAGTCAGTGTAGTACGTGGAGGGTGATTACACTATAACAATCAATAATATTTCAACATTTTAAAAGTGCAAAGGTCTTGCCAAAAATGATGCAATGGCAATGACACCTTTGCAGCTGTGTAACCAAGAGCGCACTGTTACAAGAGAAGGGTTATTTGGTTCCTGATAAAGCATTAAGAAATATTTGACAACTGGAATATATGTAATTGCAGTATGATGCCATAAATGTCATGAGTAGTGATTCACTGGGGGAAATAACCAGTGCTTGGAAGAGACCATTCTAACCTGTTATGGGGGTCCAACACCAACCTGATCCCTTAAGACCAGACACAGATATGTAATATAATCACAATGCTGTATCTCTGTAGCCTCACAGCTTTTCTGGAACCCTCCTAAACCATAACAACCTAGGACAGGATGAATCTAAATAAACAATATATGCAACATATTAATATATTATAAATATAAGGGGTTTCTTGATTTTTAAACTGTAATCATCTGTAATGTAAGAAAAAGACACCTGGTTTAGCTGAGATAATGAAGAGGGGTTTGTTTTGCTCAGTATCTTGTGCTATGAGTACAGCTGTGAGTCCAGTGGTGAGGCAGGGGTCAGCCTGCCTGGAGGGTGAGAGAGGGCGTAATAGCTCTGACAGAAGCTTAGCAACAGAGCTCTAAAGGGGAGAGAGGGTGGCCCTGCCACATTTGTTAGTGTCGATCACCTTTATGCACTCGGCTCTCTGCTGCAGCCAAGACTCCTGGGAAAGAGCTCACTGCACCCATGTCCTATTATAGCAGCGCCTGGCAGCAAAGTTAAAGCTGGTGTGAAACAGCTCCACATCATGAGCGAAGCTTTAAAATGGAATAACTACGAGGGGGAGGAGCTAGCCAAGAAAATCCCTCCCACTTTTTTGGGATCTCTTTCATGCACCTCTTATTTAGATAATTTTGCTAAAAGAGATTGTGCAGTTTATAAAATTTTAAAGTAAATTACACAGGAGCATGCTGGCTGGAGCCCAGACTGGGAATGTTCTCAGAGCGTTGGCTAAAGTTCTGTAAAAGTTCTTTCAAAGTTATCAAAAATGTTCTTGCATTAATGTTAGTAGAACATTTTTCTGATGTTATATGCCATATCAAAAACGTTGTTCTTAGGAAGTTAGT
>JAZGTJ010006543.1:0-24684 GCA_036877575.1 Botia almorhae | reverse complement strand
TAATTCAAACAGCGAGTGGGTGGAAGATGATAATGAGAAGCTCCAGCAGGATGGCAGATGATTGCTGCATTTTGAGAGAGATAAAAACACAGAGGAACCAGTACAGATGCAAAACTATCACAATGATTTTCAATCCAAGAAATCTGTTGCTTTGAATATTTGCTGAACTATAATTTACAAACACACATTATTGTATTTATGCCTTCTTTTGATATTACCATACAAGATATGTTTAAATGTGTATCTGTGCACATTGTAGGATTGTGTTATTAAACATTTATCTCTTTTTTTCCAGAGATGAAAGTAATGCGGGTCTCTCTCTCTCTCTCTCTGTACAAAGCAGTCAATATCAATAAGAATGTGTGTTTAATAAATACAGCAATAAATACAGTTGTTCATTGTCTTTTGCCCATCATAAAATGGATCTGTTTTGCAGGTCAGGTGTCTGATTCGTTCACACAGTTGTGATAAACTCTTTGTCTTTTTTTTATATGTTGTAAGTAAAACATTATGTTAGAACACACAGCTGCTTTGAATGGCTGTGAATGAAGCAAGACGCTGATTGGCTCATTGGCTGATTGGCTTCTATTATAGGGCTGGACTGACGAGTTACTTCAACACTCAGCTTTGACAGAATCAAACCGTCAGAATGTTTTTAATGACTGGGAAAAAACTGACAGAACTGTACAATTGTTACACACAACAGATCATTAAAGTATATATTTTATTTTTAGCTGTCTATCCTGGTATTGACCTGCTTTACGCTTGTGTGTTTCTTCAGTCAGAAAGCCATTAATAACACAAGTGAACGTAAACAAGCAATGTTTTTGAACAGCAGACATTTTGTCAGCTTAGAAAGGAGAAAGGGGAAGTTGCCTAATAATTTAAACAAACCCAACATCAACAAACATCAACAAACTGATAAACTTCCACCCACCAAACCAAACTGACTGCATGTTCTGCTATTCAAACGCCAAAATCATTTTGTGTTAACTCACAAACTCTGCAACATCAGTATAAATGTCAGGGATTTACCTAATCTCATCCATTACAACACAATGTCTGCTTAGCTTAAGTTTCTTTCATTGCTGTTATATATATATATATATAATACTATACATTTCTATGTTCTATGTTTCAGCGTGACCTATCATGTCCATTTTTACAAGACATGATTTTAGTCTCACCATGTGTGTGTGACGATACCTCACAGATCATTTATTATATCATAACCTAAAAGCGCCTTTTCAGTGGGAACAGAAACACACAGTTTTCAACACTTTTAAAGTGTCAGTTCACACTCATCATTGTTCACACAATTTATCACAACTTGTTTCTGACAAGCTGACAAGACACATAGTTTTTATCTTTGTTTTTCTTTGTTTGTTCACGCATTGCATTGATTGGAATAAAACACAGTCATCTAATTGTCATCTAGAGGAATATCATGGCTCATAACAGCTGACTGGAGATGAGAGTTTAATGTAGTTCTATGTCCTTCATTCTCTTGTAACTTAAACTGTTAAACTGAGTTCTGCACCAGATCACCAGATGATTTCTGTTACAGAGTTATGACAGACAGATCTTGTCATGAACTAAAGAATCAACAAAAATGTGGGAAAACAAAACGTCAGAATCAGTGATGATTTGTTATTTAGCTTTTGCAAAACATCACCTGTATCTCTTTCCTGTAGCAAATCTAATTGTACGGTGATCTGTGAACTTCAATACAGCTCTGTGTGAAATAAAGTTCTTAGCACCACATCATTTTTATCAGATTAACCAGAAACAGACTCCAAACAGATGCTCCAGTTAAAAGAAGATAAAGTTTAGCTTGAGCTCCAGCAGAGAGGAAGCTGAAATCAACAGCACATAATAAACACATTTAAATAAAATCTGGAACCGAGTGTAACGTGATGCTGACTAAGGGAACAATGAAAACACAGACAAAGACAAACACAATAACCAACAACTAACTGAACTGGAATGAGAACCTAAATAGTGCAGATGATGAGGCGCAAACACATGATGGGAATTAACTGATGACTAAACAAGAACAGGAAATTAACCAAATAAGGTAAAACAGGAACTAAACCAAAACAGAGATCAGGAAAACCAAGAGAACAAAACATAAGAGCCCATAACTGTGACACCAAGGTGATCCAGACTGACACCCACAGCTGCTCAGAGCTGCAGAGAGGATCAGACACTTCCTCTGGTTTTATGTTCTGAAACACATTAACACTGTTTGCACAACAGCTCTGAGAACAGTGGAGGAAAAAATCAATTAGGCAGGAGGGCCTGTGTTTAAACTCTGACACTGTCGGATCTCGTGGGGCAAAACTATTAAATCATTCACCAGCTCACTGAAATACAATTTTTTATGTGAATCCCATGTTAATCCCCCTGGGAAACCCATGGAATCACATGTAAAAAATCGCATGTTTTTCCACATGTAAAATTCATGTGTCTTCTGTGTAAGAGATTTAAGAACTGCCCAATCTGTCTGAGAAAGTCCATCATGAGGTTTTAAAACCATTTAAAAACACAATAGGGTCATATGCTGATCACTGCTCAATGTTTCTGAAACCACACGCCTCATCAGATGATGATTGGATGATCTCATCCAGGCTTGTTTCTAAACTGGACTGCTGAAGTGCTGCTTCATGTCTGATCACACTTATACCATTATGCTCAAAGCTGTGATCGCACATCTATTGAGTTTTGCAGCAATGTGCCAAGTTGTTACGTTGCCTGGCAACAGTAAACAGCCCACAGTCAAACTAATGAATTACTGTATGTCATTAACCTTGAAAACATTCAGCTGCTAACAGAAATAAAGAGAAATAACTGATCCAGAGTCAGGCCTGCTTACCTGTGCCATCCAAGCCTCAATCACAAACAGTAAACAATAACATTTTAAAGATTGTTGATGAATTTGAATTTGTGTTTAAATATCATTAGAAGTTACTTAACCACCACATTCATATTTAACTGCAACAAGTACACGGTCAGAAATATTATAGTGCTCACCATTATGAACTCTTTTAATGATAGCACGGTACTGTTGCCAATAGCAACAGTTAGAAAAAGCAAGCTCAAGAAAGAACCCGGTATAGATGAAGAGTTTGGAGAGATCGAATACCGGACTGTAAATGAGCAGCAGCTCCTTTTTCCTTAAAACCATCTTGATAAGCTCTCCAAACTCAAGATCAACACACTGAAAACAGAAACACTCTCCTCCTGTGCAGCCACTGCGTGCCGATTTCCATTCGCTGCTTTTGGACTCGTGTAATTTGCAGCTCCACATTTGTCTCGTGTTCTGCTCTTCCCTTCGGCCTCACCATTTCATTTCCATGTATAATAAACCCAGATAATGACACGTGAAAAGCAACCACGCAGTTAATTGAGATCTATTGAGGAACAGCCCTGCAGTGCTGTAGGGACCGTCTGCCAAATGTTGCACTTCATCTTACATTGATAATTTAACAGGGCCATCTTAAGATCTAGCAACTGCTAGAAGCTTGTTGTAACGTCGTTTTACTTGACTATTCTTTCCAAAATTTGTTCCTTGTCTGCGAGTGCTTAGAAACATGCACAAAAAAGCTCATATTTGGTATGTTTAAAAAACTAGATTTTTCATTTGTTCCTGGGAAATGATTTTTTTCATCAAAAATGAAATGAATGTCTGTGAATTCATGTCTATGATTCACCTGCTGCATATACTGGACCAAGTACTGCACACACGGTCAAAACTGCCATGTACCGAAATCTTCCTTTAAACTCCAGAACTTTATGTGGCAACACACATGTGAAATATTCAATTACAGAAAGCCATGAATTATGAGGAAGAAAATCACAGCAGGTTTCATGTTTTTGTGACAGATACAGTTTCGCTAACAAATGGAGGCTCATCTCCCCAATATTGCCAGGAACAAAACAGGCTCGTCATAATTACTCGTCATAACTATGCACGGAAAAATGATTACATAGAAACAATACATTCAGTATTGAAACAATACATTCAGTACAGTACATACATTCTGTATGTATTGTGACAGATTCAGTATTGTCACAATACACACAGTATTTGGAAACATTTATTAGCTTGACAATCAAGATTTCGGAGCTTGAAAACCAGAAGTCGTAACTGGTCAACCAGATTCACCATCAGAGATATTATCCTACACTTGAGGTCTGTTAACATCCTCAAGCAAGAGTTTAACCTTCGGAATAAAAGATTTCGGTGTGTGATTACTAAATGCATCGCTCCATTTTCTATTTTAACGAATAAAAAAACGTGTTTTATTTGTCATGGTGATAAATTGTTGTCTCAGTGAATAAAACATGTGTCATGTGACACAGTCATGTGACAGCAGTGTTAATACACTAGTGACTAAACATTTAGCGTTGCATAATGCGTTCTGTTTTACATATTCAGTTATGGTGTTATGTTTTACATATAGAAATAATATGAAGTATACAGTAAACTGTACAGTATTCAGTGTTAGACATTTCTAGAAGAGCAACGTATTTAGTCCTGGTCTGTAAACAATATTTCATGGCTATGTATACTGTAAAAATGATGTACTTCATGCTGAAAAATATTCATAATTTTGTCATTTTGTAGCTCATTAACAGCAGCTAATTAAGCATGAGTTATTACAGCTGAAGTATTATGTAAAAATGGTTTAACTGTGTCAGTTTCCAGACATAGCAAATTTATTCTGATAAAAATGAGCACCAGTAATTCACAACAGATAATTGGTTAATAATTCATATGTTTTTTTAAAGAGGAAAATGGAGAATCTCAAAATAACAAACTTACACACATTCGCTCAATTGCACTGTTGTGAGGTTGCCTCTCTTTGAAGTGAAACTATGTTAATTTGCACACTTTAAATGATTCCTACCTCTACATTAAAAACCACTAACACTAACGATTACTAACACATGAACTATGCAGCCAACATTTTAATATCTTTATATAGATATTAAACAGCTCACATTGTATTAAAATATACTCGTGTCATCATACGAAAGCACGTCTGAGAAGATCAAGGAAATGTGATGATGATTTAATTTGATATAAAAATAACATTAGATCAACAAAAAATTTAAAGAAAATTGCAGATATTTTCCCCTGATTTCAAGATATTATTAATTCTATTTTGATTAAGATTAACATAAGATATTGTAACACTACTAACTTTCCTAAAGCACAAATTGGCACAATTCTGCAAGCATGCTTTTAACAGACAAAAAAAACTATATTTATCCTCATAATCTCCGATCAAAATATAATAACTTGCTCTGCCTCTGACGGTACTTTACTTTTCAGCTGACATCACCAAGAAGTCTATAAAACCTGCAGAAAGCTCCTGGTTAACAATCTCATTTATCTTGTTTGTAATGCAGTGGTTTGGCTGCTGCAGGATGAATGTATGCGAGTTAAAATCTGCCATATTTGCTCATGAGCACTTAGTTCTGTATCCATGTTTTTTTTGCAGCCAACTGAGCCGTTAATAGCATGTCAAACCTCACATAGAAAACACAGTTGATGAATGTTGTGCACGAAGCCTAAACGTGGTTCATTAAAGGAAACTTCTGCCTCTCCGGGTATCTAAACTTCAAAAGGATTTTTGATTTGGTTGAGCTGCATTTGGGAATCTCTGGTCTGTTGTCAGCGAACAGACGCTCCTCTGCTGGTCATCTTTAATGTCATGTATCATCTTAATTCTGCAAACTGATGAACAGCAGGTCCGACTGTAAGGTCTTCTTTATTTCCTCTTTTGTGTGTTTCTGCTCCCTCATGTTTCTCTTTTGAACTCAGATGATCAGTAACCTCAAAACTAATTCTGACCTGATTTATAACTGAAGGGTTTCTGCTTGAATAGAATTCAATTAGTCTTTTGAAATACAACAGAGAAATATTCCTGTGTGACACGTAATTACACTGAGAATCGAATGGATTTAAATTCTAAATCTCATTTAATCAACATTTTTTTCATTGAAGTTACTTTAATCCACTATAACTTCATTTATAAACAGTGTTTGTCAATTGAAGGGAATAATTTAGCCAAAACTAAAAACTAAAATAATGTCATTATGTTAATCTTGTTCTGTGTCATAGGAAAAGCAAAAGGTTTTGATAGAACATGAGATTGAAGCATTTCATTGAACTTACAAAAGACAATGAGGAAAAAAAAATCTATTAGCTGTAAATTATGGAGTTATTTGTCCTTTAATACAGTCAAACATACAGATTCCCTGTAATGGTACCACTGCACTGAGTCTGCTCAAATACATGAGCAGCTGAATTTATCACAGGCAATAGGATTTATTCAGTCCTTTCAAAATCATTGTTCTCCATTTCAAAGCAAGTTTGGGTTCAACGCGGTACAGAAATACTTTTTCTACAGCACTGTCCAGCAGAGCAAACACAGGATGTTGTACTGCACAAGGAACCCTTGCTACAAAAGTTTGAACAAAACAGATTTTCTTTCTAGTTGCATTTATTGTGTTTATTCTATCGTTTTTGGACTAAAGTGGAAATCCATTTACTAAATGATGTAAACTTGACCGAATGCTTAATTTCCTCTCTATCGCCATCTCTGTTTGAAACAAAAACTGCAGGAGAGTTTGCATACGTTCTTATGTTGAACAGAAATGAAGTCAAACTGACATTTCCTGGGAAATCTGACCCGACAGCTCAAATTATAAATCATCATAAACTTACAGATACAGGATAAGGTAAGGAGTCAGTTTTGAACACTAAACCGAAAGAATCCACGACTGGACTAAATATATAATATAAAGCAACTGAAACCATGAATAACATTAAGACTGATATTTCCTTGGGAATAAACCTTCCCTGCAGCTGGGAATGAATACACAAAGCTATTAATGAGCTTAATATCCATAATGTGTCAAATGTTTGTCAGTGTAGGACTGAATGCCCATTGCATGATGGGAAACAATCTGAGAACTGAACTGTGATCATTCTGTCTCTGTGATACATGATCTTCTGCAGATCTTTCATCCTGTTTAGTTTCTCATCTCCTCTCTGCCCGCAGAAGATTCTACAACCCTAATGTGATGCCTTCAAGCCCATTTAATGGTGACAGATGGGTGACATTACAGACCCAGAGGAACCTTTAATGCAGGACAATGAGTTTGTGGAGTTTGGACCTTATTCCCTTGGCCAAATGATGGCTTGATGTCCAATAACTTCTGGGCTTGGATTTATTAAGATTAAATCTCTGTGCATGATGGTGCTGATGTTTTGTGGGTGTAATAAGTGTCACTTCATTTGTAGAGGATATAAACATGAAATATGAAGAATTACAGTCACATTCTCTCTTCATTTTATTTTTCGGCCTTACAGCAAAAAACTTCTAGTAACTGTCATTAACTGAAAAGTTTTCATGAGTAAGGAAAAAATATTTTGGTAGTAATTACTTTATTATTCAATACAGTGGACGACAACTTTTAATTTAACGTACTTTTTACCGACTATGAAATGAGGTTTGTCATAAGTAGAAAACTTTAGCTTTTGGCTATTCGTAATGAACAAAGTCTTGTGATTTATGAATGCTGTACGGCCGCAAGCGTGTATATTCTGCAGTAGAGTGACATTCAGCGGCAAAAGCTGCGGTCGCAACTGTATGATGCAGTCATTCAAAATTAAATATGCAACGGGGACTATAATATTAAAACAATCTGTTAAAAGATGCAGGACAGGCAGATGCAATAGAGAAGCAACATAACTAGTTCAACAAATAAACACACACCGAACTTTACATCATCTCAATCACTAGTCATAGTTATGATTATTATTATCGTTACATTAACTTACCATTTAAATAATCTAATATTTAAAATGTCTAATCTTTCTCAAACTGTTTCAGAGAGTCTTCATCAACTGTTGCCCTGATCCTCTTCATCCTCCAGCCATATACTGTAAACATTCATTAACCTGTGATTCACATACTGTGAGATTCCTGTTTCCTGACACCACAGAGTAATTGTGGAAATCAGTTTGACAGGAAACCCAATTTAAGCATCAGGTATCAGTCAGGCTGAGATAGAGGCGTCTGGGGTTTCCTACAGGGGCTCATTTGAGTGATCCACAGCCCAACGCAGGTACAGCAGCAAAGCCGTAAAGGCTAAAAAACAACCTTCTATGTAAAGACACACTGTCTGTCAAAGATGAGGAGAATACTCCAGGCCACCAGAAGACCGGAAGTGAGGATGGAATTACAAACAAACAGCATTAATATTCTGTCTACATGTTGTTCTGAGAAAGTGTTCGATGCTAAACTTTGTAGGAGCGACGGACCCGCCCTCCTGTTTGATCTGTCTGGTAAAGGATGAGGTGTAGACAAATATTTCGTAGATTCCCGCAGGAGCATTTGAGAACAATGGCAAAGGTGTGTTCACATTTCTAATGATGTCATGCTTGTCAGTGATTATCTAGATGCACTTACAGGACTGTCAGCTGAAACCCACCCAGTTCTTATAAGAAAAAACTCTTGTTCAGAGCTTGTGTCACAAGCTGTTCTAGCTGTGAAGAATCACTTTGATTCATTCTTCTGCTGTTCGTCTCTGGCTTCATCATGGCTAATGATTACAAAGTCCTGCTGTGACACAGAGATGCTTTTGATCCTGTGCTACTGTTCTCAGATCAGCTCTCAGTCTTTAACTTCACGGTGAGATTTACATGGCTAACAGAAGGTGAAAATCATCTGTCAAGAGCAGAAAGTAGATTGTTGAGTTCATGTTTATGTATGTCAATCTGCATGAACACATTGCAGTCAGGACAAGAGCACCTGTAGACAGTTGTGATACCCAAAAATGTTGTCAAATGTAAAAGAACAAAAAAAGACACTTAAATAACACTGTGTAAGTGTTTTATGGGGGTAGTGTAGACAGGAAAAAACATATATAAACAATGTATATAAACTATAGGAAGTAGAAAACAGACTGCATTACTATCAGACCAGACGCAGGAGGCAACAGCAGACAGGAGCCAGAGGCATGAAGAAGACTATATAAGTGAACCCTAAAGGTGTTTCCCAAGCTGGTGACACGTGAGGAGATTGAAATTGACAGCTTGTCTATAAAAGACTGAGAAATAACGATCGCAGCAGATGCTGGTTCCTCAGAACAGCTTGTCTGGTGTTGCCTGCTGAGTGTGACTCTGACACAAAAGAATACTTGTAGAGTCTGTTTGTTTTGTTGTGGAACTGAAAGTGGGACAGCAGAGCTGTAAGGTGTGCTGTGAGTTCAGCACCAGCAGAACATGTTTCAGTAGTGGAACTGCAGGGTGTTGTTTACAGGCTTCAAAGTGAAGCATACAGAGCAGCCCGAGGTCAATTAATGGCCGTCCAATCTCTCAACTTTGATTCGACAGGCGTTTCCACTTTGTCCTTCACTCCTGCATTCAGCGGCAATATTGCTTTGACAAACCCTTCATCTAATGAAGCCACAGAAAACACAGAAAATGAGAAACAGATCTGCCTGTTTGAGGACTGTTTCAATGCTTCTGCTCTCAGGCTATTCTGTAAAACTTCAAACATTTAAAGTCACAGTCACAAATTGATGATTTCCAGTCTACTGTAATTCTCTCCTTACTGAGAACAGATTCGTCCACAGTTCATGTGAGGATTCACATGTCATTTCTATAGCCCCCACAGTTCAGGTGGATGAGAGCTCTATTGCTGCTCTGATTCTACGGAGTTCTTTTGTGTTGCCCACAAAACCCATTTATTGCTGCAATGCTTTAATAATCTTTGATTATCAGAGTCTTTAACAAGCGTCTCTTATCCTCTCATATGTCAGCAGACTGCCGCCGCACCTGTCGGGATTCAAAGTTAAAGCAGGTGAGTCACACAGACTGCAAGTAAGAGATCGATTTTCTCTGTGAAAGGATTTTACTAACTTACATGAAATATTTCAGATGAACAAAACCAGTGCAGGGAACATATTGACCTGTTTGCTTAAATGATATAACCTCCTATTAAACAGGCTAGTATAATCCACACATCTGCTGTTGTAGATGACACTTAACATTCGTATGTAAAGCAGCCGTGGTTAAATGATGTACTGGCCTCTAAATATATACAGCAGTGAGTATCTCAACAGAAGCGTCAGAGAGGAGGGAATGATAGTGCAAAAAATGCAAATATTAACGTGCAATGAATCATATCTGGTTAAGATACCAAAATAAACCGACTTATTAGCTTTGAAGAGAAAATGTCTCTTGTTGTTGGTGTCAAAGGCTGGGAAATCTAGTTAATTTAATCATATAGTATTAGTATAGCTAATACTAATACAGTATTTGGCTCCGTGTTCCATGAGGTACGGAATGACACATCGTACACGCATTTACTAAATTGTCTATTTACATTATTCAGCCCACATAATGGCAGCAACTGTTGGCTCTTTATGATAATATAAATGAATGTCCAGTGATCTGGAAAAGCAGATTACAGAATCCACAACACTTTGTGTTCTTTGAAAAAGAAAATGTAACGAGCTTGAATTTATAAGGTTTTAGAAATTACGCACTATTTAGACGGTAATGACATTTAAAAGCCCTTTGAATTGAATACTGTACTGCCTCAATATCAATACATTTATGAAAACTTCTGCTCTGAAAAATTAACTGTCAGCCTATTTTGCTGATGTGCATAAATTAACACAGCATAGATGCCAAGACAATTTGTTTTTAGTCCTTTCATGCCAATATAGTAAAACTGTCAAAACAGATACAAGAAAACTCATCTTCAGATGAATCTGAAACGAGGACGACACACATTATTATAATGAATGTTTTGCTGCTTGATGGTGAAACATGTTGAATGTCAGTGTGATGATGCCTCTCAAGTTGAACATCCTCTGAACTCCACTTACAATTCTTACAGTTCTGCATGTGAGAGACACTCAAACAATCCAGCTGTGAAATTGTGAGGCTGCGTTCATGTTTCACGCACAGCTTCACTGAGTTTTGATTATCTTGCTTTATACTTTGACAAAGATTAATTACAAAACAATKTATACAGATAAACATGCAAGATAAATCACAAGACAATCACCTTTCTGTCTGTATACAGACAAATGCCATCATGAAACAGCCATAACACACAGACTAATAAATGTTGGTGGTCATTGCAGTAGCCAGAATTAGCAAACACACAGTAAGAGACGAGAGTTACTGTCATGCTGCAGACTGAACGTCACATGACAACATTTCCAGACTGACATTCAAACTGCTTCACTGTGTCCCAACTGCAGAAACASTGTCAACAGACATGTGACCCAGATAAGTGCAACAGATCTGACTGTACATGTACAGCAGCAGAACATCAGATCCAGAGACTTGATCCTCTGTCTGATCACGGCCAGTTCATCTGTCTCCTCCCATAACTGCACATTTAGAAGCTCAACAGCAAACAGTGAAACTGTGACAGAGACACTAAAGGATCACTGCTCCACATTCATACTTATTTATAATTTCTATTTATTTGTTTATTTTGTTTATTTTTATCTATGACGAATGCTGAACTCCTCTCCAGGGATCAAAAAAAGTATTTTTTTCTCTGTTTTATTTGAGCTTTTATTTCATACTGTTGCACTGAAATTTTCAGCAGTGAATTATTACTGTGCCAGTATTTTGTGATTTTTCTTTCTGCAGAATTTATCTAGAATATGTGAATCTGTTGCACACCACCTTAAACCATATTGTGTGTATAAACTTGAGTGATGTATGTCAAATATTAGACATGAAGTCTGTTACACAGGCAACAAACTGCAGCATGAGAGAGAATGTTCCAGCACAGCTGCTTTATTTATAGGGATTATGGATTTAGTTTCTCTCCGTATGTTAAAAGGGACACAGAGATTAGCCGCTTCTTATTTCTCAGTTCAGGCCCCCACACACGCACAAACACACACACATGGCTTTCCTAACAGCAGCCACATGGTCAAGGAGCAGAACAGAATTTATGTATATATGAATGGCTATTTATGTATGAATATTACACCATATTTATATACTGTACTGTGTGTGTGTGTGTGTGTGTGTGTGTATATACATACATATCTATATATACATATCTATACAGTATATAGATATCTATATATAGCTAGATTTAGTGAGATTTAGATTGTTATATATATTTTTATATATATAGATTTGCTGATTGTGACATGTTCCCCTCAAGGCGACAAGTCCCACACCAGGCCAGGAGAATGTCTTTCACAGCACAACCTTAATCAGGGTTCTCATTAAATGTGTCACTGTATATACTGATGATTTCTCTGTATATTCGCTGTATATATGTGTCTGTATATATTCACTCTCAAATGTACCTTAAGATATGACTCAAAAGCAAAGGGGGCAGTGCAGGTTTGATTAGCATGGAGAGTAACTAAGAACCCTAGCTCACTAAATCTAGCTCACTAAATCTAGCTCACTAAATCTAGCTCACTAAACCTAGCTCACTAAACCTAGCTCACTAAACCTAGCTCACTAAACCTAGCTCACTAAATCTAGCTCACTAAATCTAGCTCACTAAACCTAGCTCACTAAACCTAGCTCACTAAACCTAGCTCACTAAATCTAGCTCACTAAATCTAGCTCACTAAATCTAGCTCACTAGCTACAAATACTGCCAGGCATGCAGTACGCACCCACTTTGTAATGAAATAAAGACATACACAAAAATCTTAATCTTCAGACCCTTATACTTGCTTTTTCTAAAATGTGTACATCCTTGTACAAACCACACACATTCTTGCACTCAATATGGAAACTCTGGACTTACCGCTAGACATTGTTCTTCAGGCAGCTATTTCAGTCATACAAGACCAGGTCCTATTTACTTGAATGAAGGAAGACAGATATCTTTAAAACCACTGGCTAAAGTCACAATAAAACAATATATTTTGGAAGAACTATTATACCTAAAGTCAATTGTACCACAAATTCTGTTTCTTAAGTTCAAATTGCACTATAAAAACCTATTTTTGTTCAGATGGCTTCAAGTAGCGTGCCTGCACACAGGCTGTCAATTACCTCACAACACTCTGTACAGAGCCCCTCGTTAGAGCGTCGTTAGTGTTTAGTGATTGACGATTGGCTGTTGCTGCTAGTAGGTGGGACTTCCTTCCTTTCAGCGGCCATTTTGTGTGCTGCAGGTTCCCCCATTCATCTAGTTAATTCTATAATCTTTGAGTACACAGGGTGGAGGTCTAGCAGTAGTGCTTGTGAGATATGAGACACAGTTTACTGAATTCCACACAAGTTCACCTGCTCTGTCCTCTTTGTTAGTCCTCAACATTTTCTAATAAAGCTGAAGATGTAGGTAGTCTGTATCTACCTGCTACTGGAACCAGTGATTCTATTTCAATGTGTGATCTTTTAATGAAATGATACATGGATACGTGTCTGGTCATGGCTCATAAGAAGCGCCAACGTATCTGCAGTGATAAATGCAACAGCCGCACCATGAAAGGTTTGTTTGTATCACTGCCCAGAATTTACAGTACGCAGTATCCAAACATAACGTTTTAATAACATGTATGGACACACCAAAATTAGATTAAGGTGCTGATGGAATGTTACATGTATTAAAACTATGACCTGTATTGTGGAGCTGATGTTGAAAGTACAAATTATCTCGTCCTGTGAGAAAAGCAGAGCTTTATGACTTTATCTAACTTTATTTGACTTTATTTTCTTGTCTGTCTATCCTTTCTGAAAGATAATATTTCTCCCAATTTCCTGCTTTATTGTGTTCCGCTTGTCATATATACTTGAGGCTTTGGAGTAACAGGCAGAGCTGTGTTTGAATGATGCTGAATATCGTACTTGAATACAGAAGCTTGATATCTGTGGCTTCTAGGTTTGAGCTTTTGTGAGGTCTGTTACATATGCTTGCACAGCCTTTGTGTCTTTGTCTAGAAGATCAGGAATACAATACAGATTCTGACATCAAATCACGTGAATTCTCACTACACGTTTGTTTGAGACACAAAGAGTTTATTAGAGCAGAACAGATACTGATTGTGCAGTTTTATTTTGGCTTCTTTGTTTTCACTCACATTTTTATAATGTTTTTGTATACTAAAGCTATTTGCCAGACAAACTGAATGTACTGACATATATTCAGAACCTTTCAACCTCAGGACTGTAGCAGACTTTGACCAACGAATGTGTGGCAAATAAATTGATGTGTGTAGTGAGTGTGCTGGCCAGCAGAGCGGCGCTGTTAGTCTTGAATTTTCGGCTTTGAGCTTTGGCAGGACTCAGGACGTTGTGTTAGGTCGGCGTTGTTTCACTAGCTGACTTAAAACAACTTGGTAAAGGTCAGTGATGTCACTGATGTTTAGTTTCTGCTGAAATATCACCCTCTTTTGTCAGAGATCCATCACACTCACTGACTAAGAACGAAAAATTGTGACAGACTAAATGATTGCTCTTGACATTTTTCCCTAATTTCCTGCCACAAATTAAAATGTCTCGTTTTGGCAGAAAATCAATTTGAAGCTTGTCGAAATATGAACAGCAATATTACAACACAAACAACAGTAACAGACTGAATAAGGAAACCGTTTCTTGAGTGAATCTACACTGTGAAACTGTGTGATGTATATTTTTCTCCTCAGAACAGCTCACACACAATCACCATGAACACAAACTGCCATTTGTGATATGTGGTTTTGCATTGGCTGAGGAAAACGCTGGTCTGCGTTTCCATGCAAGAAAATTGCCGCCTTCAGTGTGACAGGAAGTGAACTTGACCAGCTCATGTCAGGAGGTCATTATCAGCAGCAGAGACACTGTGGCTGTTAATGCTGAGAGATGTGACCTCACACTCAGCTGCTTCATTAAAAGCTGGAAAATAAAAGCTCAATTTTTAAGTGCTTCAAGATCCAGACGTCTGTTTTAAATAACGCCTTCTGGCCACTAAATGTCTAACAGACCTTTGGTTGAACAGTATGTGCCTTTAGGTTTGGTGTTAAGCTTGATGTTGAATCTCAAGGGCACAGCTGAGGAGAAAAAACACAGAAATAATTAACAGGCTGAGCTGAAGACGTCGTACTGTACATTAATATTATCCTTGAATCGCGAGTTTGTGGGTGGAAGTGAATCTCAAACTATATCTCTCTACACCTCGCCACAGACATGCAAACACCCGACATCAGATAAAACCGGGTTTATGATAATAAGACACTGACTGGGCTGCATTTAATAAACAGAATTATCATAGTATCATTGTTATTTTAATAGAAGGGAACAAGATGTTCTCTACCACCAATTAAGTGTGTTACAAGTCGTACAAATGGGCTCAATTTACCAAATAACAAGATATATTTTATAAATGAAGCAAAATGTTCTATTAATCATTACAAACTTACACTGTTAACTGTATGTCTGATAGCACAACACATCAGTTTTGTGTCTCACAGTTCTTTATATAAACTTTACATTGATGTTGTATGAAGACTCATGTATTGTTTATTAGTGGTTTAGTTTGATTGATTGATTTGTTGTGTTTTCAGCAGTAGGACTGAAGTTTTCTCAGCTTGTAGAAGTCCAGACTCACCTCAGTCAACTCGACCTCTGTGTTGAGAAACTCTGTCACGCTAATGATTAATTTGGAGTTCATAAATAAAGCTTTTCCATACCTGTGAAGCTGAGAGACACTGTTCACTGTTATTACACTGTACTGTTATTAAAAACACTGTTTACATGTGACGCTACACCGCTGTAATGAGCTCACGAGCAAATAAACAATAAATATTTCTCATATTGCTCTCTGCCTCTGCAACCCAAAGAAATAACCAGGTTTAGTAGTAATAGCCAGCTTTGAAAGCTTAAGATCCCAACCTCCCTTCAGAGCGCTCTCCAAAGCCACACCCCCAACACATTGATGGTGCAAGATTGTGCGAGCAGTGTGTGGAGATATGCAAATACATAGTTTGACAGGCAAGTAGGACATCATATCATTGCATTTGGACCAAATTCAGTGATTGGACGAAAATTCTAAATTCTATGAATATATATTTAGACGACTTAATAATTGCTTTCAGGATATGAAGAGACTTTCAACCAGCATAACAATGTGTTTAAAATATAAATATTTTTGACATTATTATCTTTGACATTATTATATATTTGTTCTAATTATACCCTCACTTCTGACAGTTACCGCAAAACGGTTGTTAAAAATTAGTTTTTAATACTGTGAGTCCGTGTATTCAGGAAGCAATTAACCCGAGAGGAGCAAATCAAATGCAGACAGACACATTCACTTCAGATTGGAGCTAAATGTCGAGTAGATAAAGACAGAAACAGGAAATGACATGTTACACATAAATCCACAGTGCACAAGATTTCATTCACAATTACATGTGGAGTAACTGCTTCACTCTGGTTTGATTCAGTTCAGCTGCTGTTCTGAGGTTTTTTGAATGCAATACCCATATGTAGTACACGTGCACAGTGCAGAATGCTGTATCCCATAATGCAACAGTCTATATTTGACCTTTCATTTTTAGTGTGAACAATAAACAGATAATTACTTTCACAACTGTAATACTGCTAAAAAGGATTAAAATAGATGCTAAATTATTTTTATTGCCAATGTGATACTGAACACTACCTGCTAGATTTAACAGTGTAATATATTCTGCGCGGCATTCATTAAGCAGTGTGTTAGTATTCTGTTCTGAATGCAGCTTCAGAATCAGATCAAAAACAGATCTCAGATCAGATCAGAAACTCCAGCATTAGATTCCACACCACTCACTGAACACAGCATCCACACCGCAGAACAACATGGAGGGAGATACAATTTACTTTTGAAGGTCATTTGACACCATGAAGATTGAAATCAATACACAGAGCTGTATACTTCAGTCCTCAAGTGAGTGAGTGGGGCTTGTTTACATACTCAAAACACAGGCCAGTGTTCACTGAGGTAGATTAAATATCACAGGCTAGTGCACACTGTGTGAAATATAAGTGTGCAGCAGTTTACTTCTGCTCTCCATCATCTCCCACACTAGAGCCACGATTGACACTCATTTAATATTTCAAATATCCTTCATCTTTGGAGTTCTGGAAAGCTTCCACTGACCTGAAATGTGATACCAGCATTGCGTAACGTCCAGGAAGGGTTGCAGGTCATCGACTGTCTGGCATCATGCTAAAATGGGTTTTCAAGCTAATTTAGTTTGGATTAGATTTAATCTGTGTTTAAGAAAACATTCCTAATTCAAAACATTACAATTTGTAGCGTTCTAGTATTAAAGCAAGGGATTCTCTCTCTCTCTCTCTCTCCTCTCTCTCTCTCTCTCTCTCTCTCTTTTAATGTAATGTCTATGCAAGTGTTGTGTATTTACTGTAAAGCTATGCCATAAGCCACGTACATATACAGTACATGAGAAAGTTGTTTGATACATTAAACGCCACTAATTTCAAAAGTCAAATACAAAACTACATCTTCATTATGCGAGACTTACAAACCTCATTATTAATTAAAGATATTTCAGGCAAAATATGCGCTGGGTTAAGAGGTATGAATCATCATGCATTAACCTGTGAGATGTGAATTTAAGTAAGTTATAAAAATGAACTTCAGCATCTGCCATGAGTCATATGAAGCTAGCTGCCAACAGAGGAGGTGGATGATAAACGTGAACCAATGCAGAGCTCCAACTGACAGAGGGAATCAACAGCTGGCCTGTATTTCTCTCATAGCTGATGTATCAGGTTCTTAACACACAACACACAGTGTGGTGACCACAGCATGCTAATGGAATCCATTACAAAACCAGACGCTAGTTTTTAATTAACACGTGAGTATATGCAAGTGCTAGTGTTTTTCTGACAATGTTGTCTGACACTTTCCTAACAGCACCATCACTGCTGCTGCTCCAGCCTCCTTACCAACACTTCCCAACACTCAGATTACACTTCTCTCTCACAGTTACTCATTGGTTCTTGCAAGTCATGTGTCATCATATGCATTGTGATGATTTTTTTCGATACACTATTCCTTTAAGACCTCCAGTTACAGCCCACCGGAGGAATCATCCTACAAACCGAAATCTTGTATTTGGCTTTTTGCAATTCTAAAGGCTTTTAAATCCAGTTGCAGATTGAAATCATGAACCATGTTTTTGTCTCTTGGGTTTCCGATTGAGCATCAATCTTACAGAGAACATTCTGTTACAACAAAAAACATGCTCGTGATACCACCGAGCTTCCATGCCATCCAGATCCTCTCACTTCTCCAAGAAACTCTAAGAGCCGCAGTTCAATATACAGCAGAACTGCAGCTCTCAGACATATAGATGATGAGTAAGTGTTCTCTATGGGTATATAATATCATCTAGATACACATGAGAAAAACAATAACAGTCTACAGTAGAGCTACAACAGCTCTCAGTCATATAAAGACAGTGGATGCATGTCATATTCCTACAAGAAGAAGAAATAACAGTAAAGCCCTGGAGGAGCCGCAGTTTACAGTGACTGAACTTGTGATTCACTCAAACAAAGAGCAATAAAGAGCTCTGCTTTGCTCTGCGTGGAGATTGATAATGTGCTGTAATAAAAACAGCTTCTCCTGTACAGCTGCAGTCATGCTTGACTTTACATAAATCCATAAAACATCAGATGTGTGAGAACACAGTCATGATGAGCAGTAACAGCACAGATCAAACCCTTTCCACAGTCACTGAGAGCAGAACATCAAATCTACCTGACGTTCTTCAGCAGGACCTTGAGATCCGGTCACATGACACTCAGATTCTAGACCACAGTTTCAATAGCCTTTCAATAGATCCTTTTCACAGCCTTTCAATAGATCCTTTTTAAAAAAAACGTTTATATTCTTTCAAGAGATGAAAAACCACTTTACAGGAACATTACAAGAAAGCCAACACTTTCCGTGAGTTTCTTTGTTTTTTTTGTTTTGTTTTTTTTAACAGAGGCGTTAGCACCATGCAAGTTTTGCATGGGCATAGAATCCAGAGGAGAAATCTTCTAAAACAATGTGGAAGAGACTCACCTGTACTGTGGTTTTCTCCGGTAATCAGAAGTTCTGATAGTAATTCTGTCGATTCAGATTGTACTGAATAAATGCTTTCACACAGGCTGCATCAGCATTCGGTATCAGAGGTCAGACAGGAAGGGAAGTGATCTGACTTAAAAACGGACCAATTAAATTCTAGAGGACAGACTCACCAAACACACATTTAATTGGGACATTAATTGCAGTTACTCACAGAGGTTTTCCACAATTCGAGAAAACCTGATTTGCAATTAATTAAACACTGTGACAATGGAGGTCCTGACAGATGAACTTTCTATCTGAGAATATCATATTTCACCTCATTTAACACAAGAAAACAAAACTCAGATGAGAACGATGAGGGAGGGACAACAGAACTACACAATAACAAAATACAATACGACAGACAAAACAGGCATATTACAACATAACAAATATTACAACATAACAAATATTACAATATAACAAATATTACAACATAAATATTACAATATTACATATTACAACATAACAAATATTACAACATAACAATAATGAGAGCATGTTTTTTACAGAAGGTGGCTGAGAATAGGGCTGATGTGTCATTAGTTTGTGCTGTTTGTCTGTTTTAAATACAGTCTGACATGTTCTCCTCATTTCCCATGTGTGTTTGTTTCTGTCCACCGTCTGGCAGCGTCTGGCATGACTCAGATCTCATCGTTCACTCTTCACGATGGTCTGCTTGATTTCTTTCATTGGTTTGTTTCTTTCTCTCATTATGTGCTCGGTCTGGCGTCAGATCACTGTTTGCTCTCATCTCGCTAAACTGTTCACAGCTGTAAGCAGTTTGTCCTGCTTTTGTTTCCAATCATTTTCTGATTGGCGAGTTGGTGCCGGGATTTCATTTGTTGTATTGCTGCGTTTCTTTAACTACGTTTTGATTCGGCACTGTCTGTGTTTACACCAGGCGTTTGCTTGTTGTCCTGTGTGCTCAGCACTGTCATTTCTACCTGTCCGCCTCTTCTGCTCTTCCTCTTCCATATTCTCCTCAGTGTCGACCCATGGATCTCTTCTCCTGATGATGTCACCCGTCCCACATTACAGGCTGTACTGAGCCCTGAACTCACTTCTGCCTTCAGGAGAAGTTTCATTCATTCACTCATTATTCATTCACATCTCATAGTCCTTCTTCTGTTTGTGACATGAATTATATCATCATAAAATCATATTATCATAAAATAATGTTAAAATGCAAGAAAGTCAATTTCCTTTTTGGTTTTTGTGTCCTCTTTTAATTTGGGGCTGAAATATGACCTAGATCTTCTGTGCGCAAAAGTTGTCTATACTGTGGAGTTGTCTACACTTTTAGAAAGACTAATAAAACATAAACACTAATGATGTGGATTAAGTATAATCTTCATTACTGAACTGGTATATACTGTGTATATACTGCACTAACTGTCACTCTCTTCTATTAATCCAGTGATTCATATGAAGAATAACAGATGACTGAGTTTATGAGTCAGTGATGTTGAACTGTGTAAGGAATTCCCATCAGCACCAGAGACCAGAGACATTTAATTCATTAGTATCCAAATACAGAAATGTCCATTCTGTTCCTACAGTCGTTTAAACACTCTTCATCTTCTTATCTACAGTGTGATTAATGACGATGTTGTTTTTAATATGCAGGCTGGCATTTTAACTTCTTACATACAAGAGAGCCAATAACAACCTCCACAGATTTGAGCCCTGAGGTTAAACAAGACCGCCTGTTAACACCCATTACCTTCATTAAGCTTATTTGTAAACGACAGAAGGAAATATGTATAAACCAGACTGAAATAAAAACAAGGGACAAAAGCATCTTTAATTATCTCACTGCAAACAGCTAAACAAATAGGTTAAATAATAAATGATTTTTAGCATGTATGACTTAAATAATATATTGTCTATCAGAGTGTGTTGCTTTAGAAATGACTCTGGTCTCTGAGTTCCATCAGTGTCTCTGTTCCTCCTCTATCTCTCTCTCTGTTCCTCCTCTATCTCTCTCTCTCTGTTCCTCCTCTATCTCTCTCTCTGTTCCTCCTCTATCTCTCTCTCTGTTCCTCCTCTCTCTTTCTCTCTCTGTTCCTCCTCTATCTCTCTCTCTGTTCCTCCTCTATCTCTCTCTCTGTTCCTCCTCTATCTCTCTCTCTGTTTCTCCTTTCTCTCTGTTCCTCCTCTATCTCTCTCTCTGTTCCTCCTCTCTCTTTTTCTCTGTTCCTCCTGTATCTCTCTCTCTGTTCCTCCTTTCTCTCTGTTCCTCCTCTATTCTTCTCTCTGTTCCTCCTCTCACATTAAGCAGTGGACCTGTGTGACACTCCAGCTAACACCAGTGCAGTAATGGATACTTTCACCCCAGATCTCATCTTCATCTGTCTGTCAATAATGGACTGAAGTTCAGTAGGTCTGACAGACCTCAGGAAGAGGGGTGTCTATTTTAAGATTTATGTCCCAGACTATTTTCAGACTGAACATTTAGTTCATTTATTATCATCATTCATAATATATAAATATAAATTTTTTAGTTGGTGTAAATGTAGTCATTATTGACTCATGTTGCTAAGCCTCTACGTCTTCCTTTGTCCTTCAGAACCAAATAGCTTAACACATCTTAACTACATGCAGCTATTTTTCAGCCCTTTTGTCTTGTCTCTTTTGCAAGGTCTGTGTGTTATAATTTCTTGCATTTTAGTGTCGTTGATGATGTCATCCACCGCATCCTTCTATGATATAAGTTGACACTTTGACACAGTTGTCACTTCTAAAACCAGTTTCTCTTTTATGTTTACACTCTGTAATGTCTTGATGTCAGAGAGCAGATTTTGGGCTCAACCGCCTAATATGGGCTCCACCTTCTTCCTGTTGACAAACTGGATGCGTTTGATGCTGCTTCAGTGGATTCTGATTGGTTGCCACACGTCTAAGCCATAATTGAACATATATATAACATACCACAACTTTGATATATTACATATTGTCTGACTGTGCTTTAAAATATGGAAAAATATGGGAACGTTTATCAAACGTTGTGCTGTTTCTGGCACATGCTGTTCCATTAACTTCTGAAGAATCCCATGTTACAGAAAGAAGAGATACGGTTTCTTTTCAGAGTCATTTTGCTCTCAGACGGTTTTGCATTGTGCTTTTTATTGCCTTGGCAATTAAGCTGAATAGTCCAGACAGCCTCAAAAATGCAGCTGAATGAAGGTAAAAAAGATCTCATAAGTCTGGTGACGGGTCTCTGAATGTACGTTTCCAGACGAGTCACGCAACAAACCCACCTCACCAGTTTAAAAACATCTTCATTCAGTCTGGCCCTGTCGTCAACGGCGATGACCTGCAGAGAGATCAGTAGACAATATGTTCAGAAAACAAAATGATGACAGACAGTCAACAGACAGATTTTAGATTTAGTTAACAGACAGATTTTAGATTTAGTTAACAGACAGATTTTAGATTTAGTCAACAGACAGATATTTTTGGCCAGTTACGCACCCAAATAACGCAGTTCTGTCGTCTACCGGTAATTTGTTTATGGTTGCTAAGTAACTTCTAACACCTTAATTTTCTAACATGGCTTATCCTGTTAGATTTTAGAGCTGGAACTGTTCATTTTTAAGGAAAAGTCTTTTATTAGACTAAAACTTAACAATTGAAATATTGTAATATACTTTTGGCAAAAGCTTGAGCTCTTACTGCAGGGATATACAACAGCTGTGGTCTGAAAAGTATCTACATTTGACATTCAGAGTAATTAACCTCGATTCACCCGGACTCTTTTTCTCCTCAAGCGCTCTCTGTAGTAATTGGTTGTGAGGTCTCGCTTTGACTGTCTCTCAGTGTGAGAGTGAACACATCTCAGGATCTCTTTAGGGACCGTTGGCTTCAGCTGCCTATAATGAGCCACAAGGGACCGCGTGACTCAATATGTGTAACAAGCTTGAAGAGTTTTACGACACTTTTACTCAAAAGCACTTTTTATTTGTTCACTGTAGACCGGCGTTTGACTGTAACTCAATAATTCAAAGGCTCTTTGAAACGGCTAAAGACCGCGAGGAACAAAACAGATGACGGTACAGAAGACCAGAACGTGTTTTTTAAGTCACAGTGAGGTTTTTAAATGGGCCATAAATGGAAAATTACAATGAGGTTATGCTATGATGAAAAACATGCGGCATGTTTGATCCTTTCAAAGCGAACTACCCAGTTTAAAATTTGTGTTCCACACTTGGGAAGCGCCACGATTTACAGTCACCTCATTTGTGACATTCCAATTTTCCCCCACATACCACTTAATATTGTGTATGCAAATTAAGGAGGTGTGCTTCAAACAACTCATGAATATTAATATATTGTGTGCAGAAACTGTAGTCATGTTGAATATATGGCAATATATGTAAATTATGTAATACACAGATAGTGTGTGTTTGAATTGACCAATCACAGCAGTGAGCCTTCACTAATTCTGACAGAGGTAACACTCCATGAAACTGTAGAGTGAAAACGATACCAATTTTTCTTTAAAATTAAAAAAACAAACTTTATCAGCTAAACCCCAGAGCATAATATGAAGATCTGAAAAAGCATTTTATTCATTCATTTATTCACTCAATCATTTATTCATTAATTTCTTTAAAATTACTAATAAAACTATTTGCTTGTCCAAACGAGAGTAAAGCGTCTCAGCCTGCAACATGAAGCTCAAACTGAACCACTGACAGGTTATATTCTCTGTAACATCCACTCAGCACAAAATCTGGGCTGTGAAAATTAAAATGGAGGCCAGATAAGATACCAGTGTAAAGGTGTTAATGAAGAGAATGCTGACAGATGAAAGGAGCTCCAGACTGATTACACTTACAGTTTGTCTCTTAGGTTTGCTGGTAGAGCTGCTTGAACAGAAACCCACAGTGCAGTAAATTAATGCCAGCATGTTTCAAGCACAATGGCATGGAATATATGTCCTATTGTTTCTGGAGCTCTCCAGATGGCCTGCAAAACTCTGTATGAGGTGTATGAAACAGACAGGCTGTGACATACATTCAAACTGACCTTTTCTTGCTGTCAGTGTTTCTGCCCGGGTAATTTTGTTGGGGTGTGTTGGCCGCTGCATCTTTACATTCACGTCTCCTGTAGTGGCAGTTTCACCTGAACTCTGGCAGGCTGTCGGGTTTCAGCTAAAAATCACCGGAGAGATCAAACAGGAAAGACACTGGCAATACTCATAACACAGCTTTGCTATTGTTTCCTACAGCAGCTTCGCTTCAAATGACTCTCAGAAAACACTCGAGCAGGAGACGTTCAAGATGAATGAATGAATCTCAGAAAACACTCGAGCAGGAGATGTTCAAGATGAATGAATGAATCTCAGAAAACACTCGAGCAGGAGATGTTCAAGATGAATGAATGAATCTCAGAAAACACTCGAGCAGGAGGAGATGTTCAAGATGAATGAATGAATCTCAGAAAACACTCGAGCAGGAGGAGACGTTCAAGATGAATGAATGAATCTCAGAAAACACTCGAGCAGGAGGAGACGTTCAAGATGAACGAATGAATCTCAGAAAAC
>JAZGTJ010006542.1:0-24685 GCA_036877575.1 Botia almorhae | reverse complement strand
GGCTATATTCTCTCTCTCTCTCTATATATATATTATAGTTTATAGTATGTATATATATATGTGTAGTATATATAGTAGTATTATAGTATGTCATTCCTGTAGCTCAGTTGGTAGAGCATTGCGCTGGCAGCGCAAAGGTTGTGGGTTCGATTCCGAGGGAGCACATGCACTGATGTATAAAATGTATAACTTGAATTAAGTCGCTTTGGATAAAAGTGTTTGCCAAATGCATTAATATATATAAGTATATTTTGTNGCTTTGGATAAAACTGTTTGCCAAATGCATTAATATATATACGTATATTTTGTGTATATATACAAAAATATTCAGTATTTCGTATATATACAATATAAGAAATACTGAAAAGTGCTGATATTTCTATACTGATTATTTAATAATAAAACATTATATTAAAACAGAAAACTGCGAAATGAAAGAAGTTTACTCGTGATCTTAGATTCTGCTGAAAATCTTTGTGTTTCTGATGATGTTTCTGATCACTGACACTAACGTAACTGAAGCTTGTATTTACAGCTTGTGCTGTGGCTTTAAATCATTTCCACAATCTCAAATAGAGTGTTTTGAACAGCAACAAATCATCTTTAACGCTATGACTGTGTCTTTGTGTAAGACAAACTATCGCGTAAACTCATAAATTGTGATTTTTGTACATAAATTGCACAGTCATCGGTGACGCACTGCAGTTCATTGCAGCCAATCCAGTGCACTACAGAGTACTCAGAGCATGTGCACTACCGTCGCTCCCTGGCCCCTGGGAAGTGCAGAAATCCCGCTATAGGAAACTCCAGTCGTTTTGGAAAGCTCTGTTTCCATGTGCTCCACATTTGGGCACTTTAAAACAAACTCCACAGCCATGAAACCTGACCTCCAAATTCATGAATCACAATGACCTCATCCTATTGACTTTTAACGACTCCCGATTCATCCGAGCTCTGTATCACGACGACATCATTTTCCCCTCATCCAGATTCACGTCGATCTGGACCAATCACGCTGAGCCTCGAGCCCCGTCTCCCCCAACCAGATGCACAGAAATACACAGCAACAACAAACGAACAAAAACAAACAAAAGGAAAATATAATCATCACACGTCACCACAAATGACTCTCTGAGGCCTTCTGTTTTCCAGCGCCGGCTCCACACGTGGCTGGCCTGAATATTCAGGAGACATTTATAGGAAATAAATTAAGGGACCAATTCGAACCATATGGTGGTGGGGGGCGGGGGTGTTTGTCAAAGGTCCTGCATCAAAGCTAGCTCGCGGATCGAGTCGTATTAGCTCTGTTTTTCCAGTCCGGCAGAATCAGAGGAAAGGAGCCACAGACTCGCAGGCGATAGGAAACAGATGAACATCAGACAGGGAGACCGGAGCACCGGGTTGAGGGCACGGCCCAGACACACTGCTAGAAACCATTACAGTGTTTGTGGGGACATATGGCGGAACTTCTGTGCCACTCGTGTGGCATGAGTGCGATGCTTGTATGTTTTTTTGTGTGTATGGAACATATGTGGGCAATTTGTTTCATTTGTAAGATGTATACTAGAACTGTTTTATTAATATATTATTATTATATCCTCTAAAGGTACCTGTCAACCTGCTTTGTCGCCTTACCTGAAGTTTCTTTTAACTGCATGGTATATTATTCATGAAAAAATAGCATCATGTTTGTTGTTATAACTCTTGGTCGCTTTTAACCTATAATTACTCACTCCATTTCTGTGTATGAGTCAGATTATTTCAACAAATCTCAAGATGTTGGCCGGTTATCAAAAACAACTTTTGTTTACACCTTGAAAATGGATTTTCGAAATCAGATTTGAGGTGTTAATAGGCATAACCGACACGGCCATCCTGCAACCAATCAGCACAGGCCGTCGCTGTCAGCACGTCTCACTGCAGTTTGGCCTCACACTCTGGACTGAACTGTACTTGTTTACGCTCAGCGGACATGTCACTCACTGTACAAGAAACTGCAGTGACATGCAAATGAAGGAAAAGCGCATCTGAAATTATAGCATCTATATTTAACACAGAGACAAGACAGAGAGCCAGAGGGAATCAGCAGTGGATCTGAATCAGTCTAATACACCATAACTCACAGCCTTAAGCATGACACAAAAGTTCAAAGGATTCTTAGCAGAAGGTGTAAACACTCAGAAAGGGGCGAACTCTTTGTAACCTGTTGATTTTGGAAGCCATCTAGGAATAAAACAAGTAATGCAAACAGACTCGCTTGTCTCCATCCACAATAAATCAACAAAGCACAGCTCTGGGCTATTTTTAAAAGGGCAAAACTTATGAGTATTCAGACTTATCTCGCACGTTCAGATGCCTGCAAAGTTTTGGGTTCAGTTTTTTGTATCATTTATTAGTATTTAATACATTTATTTTAAATTGTAATTCACATGCAGACAGACAGAAAGAAGGTTTTCATCAAAGCTTTGAGGGTGGGCCCGTTTAACTCAAGCAAGCACTACATTCTGTAAGCCTCCAGCAACCACAAAGCAACGTTTTAGCAACCACTGAAAACGCTGTGGTGGCAAGTATGGCACTGACCAGCATCACTAACATGTTCTTTAGTAAATGTACTAATCTAGTTGTTTTTAAATGTATGATCTAGAGATCAGAAAGAACTGAACCTAGATGAGAACATGAATATATTAAAGACTGTCAGCGAGCAGTTAGTTGATTATATAAACCATCATGTTTTAAACTAGCGATACAGGTCAACATGTCAACAAATATGAAGCACAGGCTCACACGTTTCTTATGCACATTTCATGTTTTACTGTGATATCTGGATGATCCCCAGTGTTTTCCAGCAGAACAAAGGCTGAAGTCTGGTGCCAGCGTTCTCTTCTCAGCGCTCACGTTCAACGCTGTTCAGCTCCAGCTTAAAAAAAGCTCTCTTGGCTTGTGCATGCAGCACACAGCGTTCAGCCCACGCCAGGCAGGTATAGAGACACGGGCTGGTTTCTTTCTCCTCTACTGAACTGCAAACTTCTGCTCTTCCTTTCTGCCTCTCTTACTCCTGCTTCCCCGCGTGCCACCCGCACATCTGGAGCGTGCGTCCTGCTTCACCGGTCTCCAGGAGTCACCTGATTTATTGATATTTAAAATGTTCTGATGTTTTTATGTGCTTTGAATGGATTCGGAATAAACGGGCTTTAGTCAGAAAGTGGTATGAAAAACAACCGGGTAGTAAGAAAGCCTTCAACACTATCGAATCCATTTCTGGGGAATATAAGAAGGAAAATGAACAGTTTGATATATAACGATACATAGTTTAATAAAAAACTATTTCCGCTGAAATATGCACATATAATGCACACGCAAAGCCGGCTAACAAGGAACGCACCTAGAACGTTGGCTAATGTTCTCTAAAAGTTCTCAAGAACATTCTTGCAGTAACATTAGTAGACCTTATTTACGTTATTTATCACATATATCAAAAATGTAATTTTTTAATTAGTGGAATGTTCTTATAAGCGATAATGTTAATCGTCCCTAGAACTTTAAAAACAACATTTTTAACATTTTTGTTACTTAATGGAAACGTTAGGAAAATGTTCTTGCAGCCTAAAGTTGTCAGCTAGGAAGACAGACAGTATCAGCTTTCATCTTTAATACTGACCTGTTCAAACACAGCAGGTTTAATGCAGGCAGCACAGAGCAAATACAGAGAACTCCTGCACACGACCTCTCTATTACGCTGGCTGCTCTCATTGGTCATTGTATATATTACCCATCAGCCTTGTCTATAATATGTGTTTGAATCTATAGGTCCTGAGACTCTTAGAAAACAAATAACACCCCCCTCACCCGTTACCATTTCCAGATTCATAAATTCCCGCCCAGACATTTCTCTTGACGTATTGTGTTTGAATAACCCTCGTTTGCAACATTTTCGTAAGCTCCTTACTGATGAGGTCATTGTGTGTAGCTTCAGAAAATGTGGGCTGAGTGAAAAAACTCCAGAGGCTTTTCAGCACATGTGAAGTTCTGAAAGTTATCCATAACTCTTGAAAGACTTCTAATCTGAACCAGATATTTGTGTTGGGTGGAGAGGAAAGCAATGTTTATAAATTGTCTAGCGCGGTAAGTCCACGTGACGCGCGGCATAAAGAGGATAAATTTGTTTCTGGTTTGCACCTACAAAAGCCGACGCCAGTAGCACACCGGCTTGTGCTTTGCTAAGCTAACCTTTATTTCTCTGGGCTAGCCCCAAGTGTTGAACAAGCATTTTTTGTTGTTGTCAAAAAACACTTTTTGGACAGCAAAACCTGCAAAAACGTGCAAGCATAAATTGATCAACTCGGACATCTTATAATAACACAGCACGCGTTTAAATCCATCGAAAAATGCCTGTGACATGCAGCAAAGTCGAAAGGAGAAAAGAATTCGACGGTTCACGCCAATGAAAATAGCCCAGCTCTGCGCACGTCTGTATGTGTCACTCAAACGCCTGAATTCGAAACAAGGTCCAATATGAAAGATTTGACAGAAATCAAAGAAAACAAAGCAACATCTGGTGTTAAAATTGTAATGAGTCCAATCACATGACATGTTTGCTTAATCTACGATCGCAAAGGTCTCATTATGAATACAGAGGCCTGTATTTGCAACGCAAAAAGCACATGCTTGTTAGCGCAACACAGACTCATTACTGCAGACGAACCAGAAGTCGTACAGGCCGACTGTTTTCAGAGAACTGCTGGGCAGTCTGTACAACACTTAATGAAATCCATTTTATAAACAAACGGAGGGAAAAGTGTAACCGAATGACAAGTAACTTCGAGCTGACCTTTAAAAAGATTGTTTGAAACAGAGACTCCGCTTTGGGCTCTTGCAGGGGCTTGTTGACAGCTTCGAAACCCCTTGCAAATGAAAGGTCTTGTTATCTTTAGCAGTAAAACCTATTATGAAACATCTACACGCTCGGATCTTGAAAAATAAAAAAAAGCAGCAATTGCGGTCGATCATTTGTTTAATAAAAACACGCAGGGAAACGTGTGCCGTTAAAACAAGAGGGGAGAAATTTCGATTTGCATTGCAAATCTTGATCCAAGACAAATAATAATGCGGGGAAACGATATGCGATGCAGTGGATGCAGAAAGCTGATTGATTTACCTTGTGGTAATATAAGAACGCACATCAGAGGTGAGAAGTTTAGATTTTATTTTGACAAAATGTACGTCATTAATGTAACGTGACATTACAAAAAATGATGCACTTAACAATGCATATGAATATATATTATTAACAGAATCAAATATAACTTTGTTATATGAATTCCTTTCAGTCAATCATTTTGAGTGAAGAAGGTCGGGTTAAAACACCATACTAGCATATTATTCCTCTTTCTGCTTACTGTAGCATGCATGAAATTTACTACTGTACCTTTACCAAAATGTGCAGTTTACACTGTGTGGAATACAGCAGTCAATAATGCGATGTGCATGACTGACATTTCACGTACGGTTACTGTATAAGGTACGTTACATAGACATTCTGTTTCACATAATAACTTTTGCCTCTCTAGCGCCCTCTCTGTTTAAAACACAACATTGCAGTTATTTCCTTAACATGGAAGACGAGCTTAAATTCTAAACAACTGCTGTAAGAACATTTAAATTTACATTCGGCAGACGTGTTTACCTAAAGCAACTAACATTACACTATACATTGATTCTAAGTATGGCAATCCCTGGGATCGAACCCATGACCTTGGCGTTGTTAACACCATGCTCTAACCACTGAGCTACAGGAAAGCCCAACCTACAAACGCTGCACCATCTACAAAACCCAGACATGATACAGTAGCTGGATCTTCATTATGTTTACAGGTGTACATTTTCTAAAAAATTGGATCGACAGCTCAAATGATCAATTATTATTATAAACTTACTGTTGGGAATTGGGCTAAGGAGATCATGTTGAACACTGATGTGTCATGCAATGTCATGATTTTGTTCATTTTTAACCAAATAAAATTGGATTGTAGCTTTAAAAAAAAATACCAAAATTCCATTTATTATATACCTGATAATCCATGTCACTTAGTTAATGTCATTCACATTTATTTAACTTTTGAAAAGATGTTATATGACATATATTGAGAGCCCAGCGTAAATAAATGTACATCTATAAACTAAAAGAAAAACAATACGATCTTTACACGTCTACACATTTAACAATTTACATTCATGCACCGTGGGCAGGTCCAGTTGTTGCATGCGGCGGCCACAAACCACGCAATAATTCTGCGTGCCGTTGTTGCATTCTTCACATCAAAAGCACTTTTAATAAGGCCATTATAAATACATCAGAAAAATCTACTCTGATATTCAGCAAACAAGTCAGGCCAGGATGCGCGGCATTCACTGCTCTTTTACAAGGGTATTGCGACTGCTCATCCGAGACAGAGAGGGATATAATGAAGGCCAGTGTAGTAGTTTTCAGCATCCCACTGTGTTCAAAGGTGCCTGTCATATCAAAAGTACTTTATAATGGAAATAAAGGTAATCTTTCCAGCCCTTTGAAATAGAACTCAGCCGTTCTTCTCCTGTTGCCTGAAAGGGAGGTGGACGGCGAGAGAGAGAGGAAATAAAGCGGATGTACGAGGTTTGAAGAGAGCTACGGTGTTCTTACGGGTCAGAGCGATGGACTCGAGAGCTGTTTGACATTGAAATGATTGCACGGTGGGCCGTTTTTGGTGCATGAGTGTGTTTTGATCAACGCTTGCGTTTCAGCCGAGCATGGTGCTTCGTGAAAATGCTGTTAACACGAGACTCTTCAACACTTTTGGCTCTCAGTGTCAGAACCTCAAACGTTGACTGATGACAAACTCTACAAGAGGGTCTTTTGATTCCAGACCTGAAGTGATGCACTTATCTTCCGTGCCCAGCGAGAGACGCTGTGAAGACGCCCAGCACGCCTTATATTCTCATGATTTATGAAAGAGCCGCGGCGGGCCACGCACAGACCTCTGTGGATCTTCTCGGTTCTTTCTGTTCACGTTCCTAATCTGCCTTTGTGTAGTTTAGCACGTTTGTACATTAGGCCATCGGGACCCTCTACCTCAATGCAGTTTTATTCCAATGCAATATTTATGGGTAAATGGTGGACCCTCTAAAAGCATCTTCATGCCGCAAAGCCTCATGGGAAACAGACGTGTTACTCATCTGGCTTTCTGTGCATCAATTCCAATAAAAGAAACAATGAAAGAACAAAAATGAAAAACAGGGAAAGAGGTGTTTACAGGAAGCCTTTGCTGATGGTACGGTCAGGCCTGTTGTTTAGTTTTGTATACATTTGTATATTTGTGTATATATATATATATATATATATACATATACATTTAGTGTCAGAAAGTAAATTAAAAGGTTCTTCATTAAATGTCAGTTTACCTTTAAAAAAAACTGTCACAAAATGTACTACTTGAATTGTTAAATATATTAAAATGAACAATTTGTCACCCATTCTGATCGATTTCATGATAACTTTACCTTTAATATTTACCTTTATATTTAAAATCAACAACAATATTGTTAACAATATGCCACAAAAAAAACAAATATTTTGAGCGTTAAAGCCATAAAAATACTGCACGTGAACAGTACAAATATAAGAGGAAGTGACAACACTGCACAGACCGAGCACAGTCTGTGTAGCACCTTATATTATTTTAATGAAGGGCTTTCTTGTTGGGACCTAAAATGTCTCCAGGATAAACATTTAGCTTTGAACTCTAATAACACCACGGGAGGGTGCGTTCAAACAACAAATTTAATTTCCACGCAGCACCTTTGGTGCACTGAAGAACAGCAGCTAATAAACTCACGGAGAGGGTATGATGTCGCCGGACACTTAAAAGCTGTACATATCTTAAAGGCACATGGTAATGTGTAATAATGTGTTTGTGGAGGGTTGAACAGCCTGCGGTGATGATGAGGGTTTATTGACTTCTCATCCTGCGGGTAATGGAGCAGGTTCTCCGTGCAGGAGATCAGGTGTGCTCAGGAGAGTTGGAATTAGAGTGACTCTACATCCATTTGATCAGGGTCTGCGCGGCACCTGTACTGTACTGATAACAGTCACATGGTCTCTTATTAAAACCAAACTGCAACTACTCACTACGGAAAGAAGGAGCAGGTTCAACTCTAACGAGAATCTGGCAAAAGATCTGTGAGGGGGAAATCATTTTCTCTTTTATCCACACAAAAAAAACACAGATTTCTGAAAAGCAGGATCTTCCACATGCAGAACGATGCCAAGTAACATTTAAACGCTCATATTTCATTGTACACCAAAAAAATCATCGCGGTCAAAGTCATGGAAGAACAAAATTGGCCAGAACAGGTTACGCTATCTAGCATTTGTTTTTTAAAAATAAAACAGGTCCAGAGTGGCAACAGTATTGATTTTCCTGCCAAAACATAATCTTGTTTTGCCATCGTAATTCTGAGGTTGACATCAGAACGCGGCGCTTTTTTGCCGAAATGCTGCCAAGTAATGGTGTTTACCCCCGATTGGCTGATAGTCGCCATGACAACATACACCACAATTAGACAAGCGTAATCCCACCTTCAAACATGTGCGTAGTTAATTACCTCAGCAGAGAGGAAGCGAGAGGAACCGAAAAAGGCTTCGTTTACAGCCAAGCTTTAAATCCAAACCTGACTGTTTTTGTCAGTAAAATTAAATTATACAATGCAGCTGCGCGACCCTGAAATTAAAGAATCGCTACAGAGCTAAATGTTTGAGAACGGAGGGGGGGAAGACACAAATTTGATGTAACTCGTAGCTAGCGGAGAGATAAAGGTCCGGAAGACACGTCTTGATTAAGACATCTTTTGGATTAGAGGTTTCGCAAAGTAAATAAATAATCGGTTGCTCCACCAACGAAGCGTTTCGTAAACGGCTGTCAGTTTCTCTGACAGCACACGAGCTTGATCACGCCACTCTTTAAATTTCTATCGCCGCTTTCCTCGTGATGGAAAAAAGCAACAGAAAGGCGAGTCTGCAGTCTCCAGAAGCCCACCACAAATGGCATTTTCTCCCCCCCGTCTGCCGTGTTAACAGAAAAACTTCATTTGGCATGTATTGTTAAAATTTTTATTAATGCCAATTTGTGTCACTCTGACAGGCCTCTTCTGGAGAAAACATCCAGGCCTTGTACAAATCTATCACTCAAGTTGTCAGAAAAATTTGTTCTCATGCAATATGGATAGAGTGTGTGCTGGAGGAGAAGGGGAAGAGAGAGACGGGGATAAAGAGAGGCAGCTTCAGTGTTTGGAGACTTCTCCATAAAAGAGGTCACGCTGTTCATATCGGGAAACCTTAAATCGCAAAACAAATGTTTTATTTAGCGGACTTAAGGGTTGTTTACTCGCAGCCTCCTCGCTTTATCTTTACCTCCCCCTGTCTCTCTGTATCCCTCGCTCGTCCCTTGTTGCCCTTTAGCATGTTTCCTACACCAGTGTCGTAGGAAAAGATGATAAACTCACGTTGACAAAGCTTTCATCTGGATCCTTCTAGACAGAAGGCAACCAAAGCCAACTGTAGTTACTCTTCACAGTCAAATAAAGCAAATATTCTCCCCTTTCTGGTAAACAGACGACAAGTACAACGTTATGTGGGCAAAAGCATGTTCACGCATTTACAAACTGCTGTGGCGACTACGTTTCGTCTGTAGCTCAAGGGATTATGGGTAATATTATCTCATGGTAATGCGCTTGACTATTAACAATGTTTATTAAAGCTCCCACAGAAATCGGTCACATTATTCCATACAAAATAAACCAGTATTTACAGACGTTTTTAATCAAGTATTAATGCGACTTTTTATTCTCCCTCTGTTCGTACAATTTTCCGCTCCTGGTGGTTGACCAGCGGCGTGACAGCACGAATACCAGCAAAACAAAAGCGGACATGTGAACAAGAAAATACAGTGACAAACAATGGACTGTAATTATATGACATCAAGCAGAAGCTTATGGACCAAGAAACAGAAATAGAGCAGAAGTATTCACAAAGCCTCTCCTCTCTAGAAGGGGTCATTCATCATGGAAATGTTGCCGTGGTGATGTTCCCCACTCATGGAGTGACATATCACTGCTCTTCCTGCTTTTTTTAATTGTGCCCGCTGTTCCCGCTGTGCCATTGGCTGCAGGGCTGATGGACAGTCAGGAAAGGGCGGGGCTCTGGCGGGGTGCCGCTCAGCGCATCCGAGCTGCGTTTCTTTCTCTTTCTGACCATTAACAGCATCCCCCCCGCTAACAACACACACGCGTACCGCACCATGTGGTAACACTCTCAGACAAAAGGTGAGGGGGGTAAGTAAACCAGTCAACCCTGTTAACTCCTCCAGTTCTTTTCTCCACCCTGTCTATCCTTCTCAATCTCTCAGCGTGTGCATGAACTTTTCTGAGACCCAATGACAAGGGTGTAAAACAGTTTAAAGGAATAGTTTACTAAAACATTCATTCGGTCACTGACGCACCCTCGTGCCGTGTCAAACCTGTGTTCTGTTGGCAAAAAACACAGAGAACGCTCCTACGAACAGAGCCGGTCATACTAAAATGTTATTTTTGGGTGAAGCGTTTCTTTAAAACATTGCTGGGATTCACGTTACAAAATGAAGACACGATGATAACAGATGCAAGAACGTTCTTCTGGAAAACTCGAACCATTATGCCACTACACGGCTGATGTCCAAACAAATGACTCTGTCAACAGGCCCTGTGTAACTTCAGCAGTGCAGGAGAGAGATACAGCAGGAGAAAAGGAGATCAATGGAGAGATGCACATCGTTCAGTCAGGACTTTCTCCATGTTATTTACGAGCACATCGCAGTGCAGAGATCATTTTAACACCGACTGAAGTCCATATCCCAAGGCAGGGGGCATCTTCTACCCTCAGGGCAAAAAACATCATTAACATTATTATTGTTTGAGTTCTCCCTCCTCCCCCTTATTTCTCCCTCCTTTCCAATAATTCAAAGGGATCATATTTATATGCCCATCCTGTTGAGTGTATAATTTCTATAGAGCTTGCATATGCAAATACGTCAGGGTTTGGAACACTAGAAAACACATAGCCTACGTGCAATTATGTAAATTGTATTTTGTTATTCATGCCGTTATTCTCTTGCATATTCGTTCATGCATTCATTTGCGGTATTAATGCCTGGTGGAGACCTAACAGAGGGCTGTAGGGCTCTCTCCACACGATCATACACCCAGACAATAGATTCAGAGTCAAGGCTCACACACTCACATCACTGCTAACTGACTGGCTGGATTTGAAAGAAGTGAGAGAGAAAGGACTGCTTTAAAGTGACACGCGCTGGCACAGGCGCAAAACAAGAGCATAAAAGACACTTTTCTCCAGAACGTTCCCTTTTCTCTTTTCACTTATTCCTTTCAGATAAGGAAGTGTCCACATCTGGCGTTACACAGTGTTATTCTCAAAAATGTAAACAGGTTTTGGAGGAGACACCTGCTGGCCCTTCATATAATGATAAAAGAGGAGTCTTCGCTGGAGTGGCTTGGGAAAAGAAATTGACTTGGAGTTTTTTAAGAGCTTTAACATGTTCTGTTCCGAGTCGAAATTCTAAAGCACAAAAACAAAACAAGAAAAAACACATTTTGTTGCAGCACGATGCACTTAAACTTCAGTGGCTTTGCGTCTGTTCAAGAGAAACTTTCTTGAAGTGTACTAATCCTTCTTTCTGCATTACAATTCAGCTGAAGTTCTCTCTCGGTTCACACCGTGTGCTCTCTGTGCTCCTTCATCTGAACCGGTCACAGCAGGATCTGTGTTTGGCTAAACTGCGTAACAAATTCAAGAGAATAGCTACAGTCAAAAACACACTGCAGACTCCCAGCAAAAAATAATCGTTCATAATTTATGATGCCACGTGGGTCTTGACACAGTGGCCCTGCTAAAGCCAGAAACATAACTGAGATCCAAAACTGGAGGTGGATGAGGATCTGGATTGTTAAAAAAATAACAGTTTTATGATTTATGATATATGATACTGTTTGTTGTAAATATGTAAACATTTGTGTGCTAATGAGGATTATGTTTAAAATAAAGTTTCACCTCTCTAATCGTTCCCTAATCACTCTAGCAAACAAATCCAGCATTATGTGCTAATGAGGTTTATGGTTATTTTAATTACATTGGTTCATATTTTTATTTTACAAAGTGAAATAAATGCATAATAGAAAATAGAAATACAAAGTAAACGTAATCGTGTGTTCGTGGAAAATCAAAAAGAAAAACTGATGAGACCGAGGATCGTCACACTGTGTGCTCCAGTAAAAATTCTTCTGGGTGGATTTATTTATTTTAATTAAATGCACTCTTATGACTTGGCAACCAAAAAATTAGTAAATTGTACAAATGTACAAGAAATGTGTGACAACTTGCCCCAACCTGAAATTTATAAAAAAAACATAGTTTACCTTATAGTTAAGTTACAAACCTCCCTGTATAGACAGCACACTCCCTGAGTGTTTTTAATTGCGTACACGTGTATGCTCATCAGATTTTACAAATATGATACAATATTTTAGTGGAGCATTTACAAAAATGATTTAATATTTAAAAGGGTTTTAAATTGTATGTTGTAAACCAACATATATAAGCAGAGAAAGAGACCAGTCGTGTCTCAGTGCTGTAACACTATGGCTCTGTTTATATAGATCTATATGCTATATGGGTCATTAGGATATTTGCCTTTTCTAACAATGCTTCAGCGATTGTAACATTCTAATAACAGCACGTGCTCGGCGCTCATCGACTGCAGTGCTGTTTCAAGTGTAATAAGAGACAGTGCTGAGCATGGTGAGAAAAGAGTATAATATTATATATAATATTATAAAATATCAGCTGATATTACAGGCTGTCTGATATTGCTTATGCTCACATGAATATCTTAATCGCGTTGACCTGACGATGGCCGGTAAGCTTTACTTCACTTACAGAATAGATTGAATTCTCTCTCTCTCTCCAGCACCCTCATCAGCACATAAACACTCCTCTCACCTCGTTTAAGCACCACGCAGTCATAAATAGATCATTTAATCTTTGAGATAATGACCAAGAGGAAGAAATCGCAGCTTGCGTTTCATTACAACAATTGTTTTAATTGCATTTCTATCTTCTAGCTCATCCTGCTTTGTAGAATCAGCAGCTACGAACTGAGACACACACACACACACACTTATCTATGTAAAGACGTTCTATAAATTTCTATTGTTTTTATACACAGCTAGTTATAAGCAATACAACCCAACCCTAACACACACTCTAACCTAACAGAAAACTTTCTGCATTTTTACACTAAAAAAACACTTTATTTACTATATTTTTATAGCATTTTTACAAATGGGGACATCCTCAGAAGTAGGTTTTACTAAATTTTGGGTACAAATTTGTCCCCGATACATGGTTAAGTAACACCCCCCCCCCAAAACACACACAGAGTTTATTATTTACAGTCTCGAAGGGAGCGACACCCAAACTAAATTGCAAATTTCCTCCCAGTACAATGACCCAAAGCTGAGTACATGGGATAAGGGGGCATATCATGGACTCCACCCTAGAAAACACAGGAACAGTAAACTGTACAGCATTTAGCAAGAGACCAGGAGATGAAAATAAAAGGAAATCTTGCAACACACAAATTTTATGGTCAATTTTAGATACACACGGTCACAATAAAACTTCTGAAACTTTTACAGTCTCATAAGCGTGATGTTCCAGACAGCATCTTGTACACAAAGTACACCAGACACAAATCAGACCACGCAGAAATACACGTGTGAGGATTATGTTTTAAAATGAATCACTCTAAATTAAAGGTTTGGTAGGGAAAACAACATTTTAAGTTAAACGATCCTCATAAGGAAAGTTGAAATGATGGAACAGTCTTACATCACTGTATTTAAAAGGTTTTGAGCATTTTTTCTCCCTAGATACTCTGTGACTAAAGGGTTAGTTCATCCCAAAATAAAAATTCTGTCACTGTTTTCTCAACCTCGTGTAGTTACAAACTCCTGTTGTTATTTCTTTCTGTGAAATATTAGTATCATTGTCTGTAATAAAAGCTGTCCACACGAGTTACGATGCTTTTTTAAAAATCCTTTGATGTTGTGAAAGAGGTTTTTCTGACAAACAGAGACTGAAGGGAGAATGACAGACTTTTCGTTTCGGACTATTCCTTTAACAAACAGAATGAACACACTGACCCTCCGTGTTCCGAATACAGTAACTGCACTGCATGCCTGCAGCAGAGGTTTACAGTAAACATGACCTAACATCTTTAAATCCACAATTATCCACACTGGTCACTGGTTACCGTGGCATTTAACACCTCAATAAACAGATAAAAACATTAGCATCTCGTTCTCCTCCATGCAGCTCCGCAAGGTGAGTTCTTATCTGCCATCTTCACACTGTGACGGACTGCTATTGAGTTAAAGTGTGATGTCATTCAAATGATAATCAGGGCGGGTTACAGGTTAGGCTAAGATCAGTTTAAACATCTGGAGGAGGGTTCCTCAAGGACAATGCAAGCAGCAGGACCTCTGAACCTCTCCGGGCTGTGCCCCATTACACAAATGATCCAATTAATTTCAGCACCCGGATGTTGGTCCCCAAACCAGTGAGAAAACACTCAGGGAAAACTATCATACACTGGTCTTTAGTTTTTCAATGTGTCGTGACAGAGAAATGTATGTTACGAACTAATTTTACTAGTTACTAGTTTCACTAATTGCTAATTTTACTAGTTTACTAATAATTGATCCCCACAAGGGATCAATAAAGTACCTATCTACGTCTGTCTGTCTGTCTACCTATCTAATATCTATCTATCATAATATATCATGTTAAATGTCATTAAGCTGCAGTAAGTCTATACAGATGACTATTAATGTGCGATTTAACTAGTTTAACACAATAATCAATTTATAACGTCAATTTATAATTAAAATCTATAGCTGCAAATTATTACAGAACTAATCAAGAGGTCTTTTAAAAAGAGGGAAAAAAACCTTCATTAGAAAACAAATTAAATTTCCAGTGTATGTAGGAGTTCATTGTGTCAAATTCATTTATTCTGATTAATGTGTCTAAATATGTGGTACCTACCAAAACGCAGTGTTTTCTCCCAAACCAAAATAACCCACGACAACGCTGCTCACCTAAAAACACATTTTCATTTTACAATTATTGAGACACCACTGTACAAACACGTAATATACACAAACACAGTTCAGCTTAAAAAATGAACAATGATCATTTCAACGCATTTTACGAAATCCAAAGAAATCTAGAGTGTGTGTTGTCTGTCAGTGGCGTAAAAAGTTTTAAATGTGGATTAACCACTGCCAAATGTGTATATTGGATCCATTAGATGAGAAACCGTCAAACAAAATTATTCAAATTCATTCAAAACAATTTCCTTTAAGTGTCACGGGGGAATAAAGGTGTGTTATCTTTCAAAAACTGCTAAATGTGGAGAGAGACACACAAAACCTCACAGATCAGTCTCCTCTCGGGTCTGGAGGTCTGTGTGAGACGAGTGTGTCTGCGGACGCTGGCGGAAAGAGTCTTATCACACTTTATGTAAACATGTTATTTGCATGTTGTGACGTAAATGAACAAACTAAACTGTTTTTGATCGCCGCATGCAAATACACAAGATGTGTATAAAAGCGTGTGTGGAGGACACAGACAAACAATGCGTATATTGCCCTCTTGTGGCTCCCCTTGCAACCAAACGCCTTTGTGAATAAATAACGCAGGACAGACCCTGACAAAAGCACAACGTGCAACTGTTAAAACATCATCAAACGTTTCTCATATAGTAATTATATGGCGAATATAATATTTTGCACAGCTGTCCGCCGTTCTTTTGTGCTGAAACCAAGTGCGCGATAACTCGCATGTATTTGTGTCTACATCGGATCTTCTGATATATCATTTTTATGATGGTTTCTATTGCGTTTATGCAAAACCAAAATGCAGTTCCTTAACGGCGACTGAAACCGAACGGTTCATTCTGCGAGTAATCTTAAGAAACCACAAACGTGGAATGACGTTATAAACTTACGGACCCACTTTAACCTTCGCAAAGTCACTTAAAGTCGGTGTTTTCATTTATCTGCAGCTTAATACTGACGGACAGAGGTCTGCATTTCAACTCTGAGACACTGAAACGGGTTTATCCGTGCGGGATATTAACCTTGACCCAACGAAAACACACTCCACCTCCTTACATTTCTATGCCCTTAAGACGCTCGCCCGGCGGCGGCTACAGTACAGGCTGACGTCCCATCGCCCCGAGCGCTTTAAACTCGTCTTAATTGTCGCCCGGGACTCGACGACAGGCACCGTAATTGATCTGACCTTTAGCCGTGCTTTTTCATTTCCAATTCGCCTTTCATTGGTCCATCTGCCACTTTTAAAACGACATCTGGTTAACTGTACTTTACCGGGTGAGGTCTGTTCGGTTATTTTTAAAACGTAATGTATGCTTCAACAGATGTTGGCTTTTATAGACTAGCAGGCAGAACTGGGCCGGAATGCATTCGCCGTATCTACAATAGATCCCCGAGCAATTCCCACAGTGACAGCAGGAATTGCGGTACGGAGCGCTTGGCCGTCACTGAACTCTGCTATTATGCGCACGCTCCTTATTTTTGCAACCTATTAGCAAACATCAATTCCGGCTCTATTTTCTCTCATCATATGGCATAAATAAAACATAAGCCCGCAGTTTATAAAGCGATAAACGTTACTTTGCAGCGCCGAACTCGTTTTGACAAATACGACTGCTGTCAGCAACAAAAAGCCGACAAATTGGCCGAGTAAATAAAATGCCGTCGGTAGAAGATTAAAATACGCTTTACTGTAAAAAAAACAAGTGTGCTGTCTATTGGACGGTCGTAAACCAAAACATCATAACAGTGGCCAGCCGTGTACAGTTATGTCCTAGAGATGCTACAAGAATGATTGTTATGGATGCATAAATATGCTTCACTGCCTTGAAGCCTTTTTATCTTGGGCCATGCTAGTGTAAATAAGATGATTAATACAAACAAGCAGGCAAAATGTTGTGCGTACTGTTTCCCATCTGTAAAATCAACCATTTCGACTATTCAGTGGATATCTCACTCTTAACAGCTAACTCATCCTTGAACATACAAGTACAGGGTATCGCTTTTCAAATCTTCATTATTAGGGCTAAGTCGCTAGATGTGCGTTAACTGATCGGATTACTTTTTGGAAGTAAATAAAAAGGGTCCATTACTTTTTCACATAAGTTACATTACAACAGTACAAGTTACAAAGGCCTTAATCTCAGTCCTCGGACTGCTGCAGAAACTGGTGCGTTTTGAACATTTTAAACTGGCCAATAGCCACCCACTGTAAAGAACTGGCCGTGTAAAGCGACCACGTACACGCACACACACAAACACGCACAGGGAAAACCGATTTACAAACCGTGTGAAACTGTTTTCACAAAGCACACAACAGATATGCAAACGGTCACCGTGCTACATTACCAAATTAACTTTGTTGACATGAACTCATGTACAGCTGTGTTATAACGAGTGTTATTTTTTAGCTATTTTAGCTATTACAGACCTGTCATTCATGGCCTCTGTCACTTTAAATACACCTGCCATGCATGTCAATATAAAGTAACAAAACTGAGATGTTGTGGAATGTCACGTTTAAAATTAACATTGCAAATTCTATCAGTAGTTCTGGTGAGATGTTAGACCATCATTCTGATCTTCACATCTCCGTTTGTCCTGATGATGAAGCCACAATGAGTCCTTGGATTCCACAAACTGTCTTTCACACCCTCGCACGACGGTTTGTCGATTTTTACATCCTCGCCTGAGAACGTAATTGTCTCCCTTTACATTTTCCGATAGATAAATTTCCTAAAGCACGTATTTTCACGGCGATGACTGTACCTTCAGGGCGTTAAATTAATGGCATATAATTGACTAATTAAATGCTTATTGATTAGCAAGTTCCTAGGTGATGAGGAGGCAGGAAATGGCCACTTTTACGCATGAAAAAGTGCCCATCTTTTTCCATCCTCCATTGCCAGGGCAACAGATCTCGTTTTAAGCTGAAACCTCACTAGATTTATGCTAAATACATAAAAATTTGCCAATAGTAGGGAAAATAAACTTAAAGATAAATTGTCTAAAAAATTTGGCTTCACAAGTGAATCTTGTTTTTGGTCTTGTAAATGATCTTGTTTAAAGTGTGTTGAGATAGTTTCATGGGAAAATGAGACTGAAATAATGACTCCGATCCGAATTTAAATAATAAATTCAAACAACATCGTTTCATTCATTAGATTGCAATGTAACACCTGCAAATTGAAACACAACACGATTTGGTCACGGTCTCTTGTCTGGGACACAAATGTAAATACAGAACAGGTTAATTCCCTATGAGGGCCGCGTGTTTGTATGTGTTTCAGAGCAGAGAGACTTTGACATGTTTCCTTGCTCAAGGTCACAACAGCGGCACCCTCCAGCCTCTGATGGACACGCGCGCTCCCTCCAGAGCGAGTTTGCTTGTGTGCACGTTCACCTCAGAACATCTGTTCACCAACAGCCCTGACCGCTCTGCTCTGACACCACCCTCGACTTGATCGTACCACCCAATTCCCTCTCCAGGGCCAGATGGCAGCCTGCTCCCTCCTTCATACCTCTCTCTCTCTTTCTCTCTCTGTCTTACTGAAGCTGCTTCTACCCATTCAGTCACCCGCCCCACAGGTATCGCCCTCAGGCTGACGCCCTGCCACTCACTGTTGACCAGCCTCTGGTGGCTTCAACGGTCCCCTCTGTCAAAAGACAAATTGTTCGACAGTCTGAGCGTTTATGAATTCAGCCCGGAGGTCTAGGGCCCGGGAAAATAGGTTAAGGAAAATCCTTGGCCTGAGCTATTCAACTTTGAGTCAGAAGTCGAGGTTTTTTGAAAAAGTTGAGTTAGGAACAGAGAGAGTGTCAACAATGAGAAGGTGGAGTTACGAGCATGGACGGACTCATGCGGTTTACATTAGGTGTCTCACATGGGTGGCGATTCACCTTGAAGTCGATACACAACATTAAACACATTTTTAAACGTTTATTATAAAAAATATACATAAAAATACAAATGCAGGTGATGTCATCAGTTGTTATGGCAGCCTGCACAATATAACTGAAACACTGTGCGTGAAAATCAGGTTGTTTTCAAGCTGCATATACTTTTTGCTGACACTCGAATGTTTTATTAAGCGTTAAGGTGAGTCATAATATATTGCCATCTTATTGAATCCACCCAACTGGATATTCATTTAATTATCATCATCGTTTGTGTTCCACAGAAATTAAGTCGTACAGGATTGGACTGACTGTACGGTGACCAAATTATGTGTGAACTATTCTTTCAGCAGTTGTAAAATACTGTAGTCTCCCGTTTTTGGCAAAACATAACTATACACATATATATTTTTACATTATATAATGAATACACATCCATTGGAGGCGCACAAATGCTTGTCATGGTGTGACTTGACAGCTAAATAACTCAAACTCGCTCTGTTCTTCTGCACACAGCGTGTACGTTGGGTGTTTTTTGATGGCACACATGAAGCCAAAGGCAGCCGAGGGAATTTTGGTACATTGCCCTCTTCTAAATGCCCTGGTAACCACAGATGAGGCGCAAAAAAAGAGGGGGGGGCATCATTAAGTGGCCGCAACATGAATCTTTTTAATTACTCGGCCTCGCTTTAGTCGTTAACGAGAAGGGAGAGTCCACTGATAATCCGTGTAATTGGACAATGGGCTTCTCTCATTCAATTATTGATCAGCGACTCTGTTAGCGTGGTGATATGTTGCTTTGCTCACTAAGACCATGGGACTGTTTAATAAGCTGAAAAGACTATATAGATCTTAATTTCAATTACCATATATGCGCAGAGCACACTGGCTCACTCGTGAATATATGCAGAGAACAGAATATGTGCACACAGGCAATAAATTCCATGCAGTACATATATAGGGCAATAACCAAAAGCAGTCACAGACAGCACACAACAAAATTCATTTATTGTTTCGGTATTGGAGCACCGAGAGGTTTCGAATACACGCACTCCGACGCCACCAGAACGCGTTGACGGTTTCATTGAAAATCCAGGGCCACTATTAATTAACCCTAATTAGAAAATCCACACCTCCAGCTAGTGTCATTATCATTACTGTTCCCAAATATGGCCCCTTTTAATTGCAACACAATTAATTCACGCAAATGAATATTTGCCGGGCAAGAAGTCATATTAAAATGAAAAGCTTTTTCGAATCATTCCACATAAATACGGATAAATACACCAATGTTTCACTGCAAGTCAATGTGGCATGAAAGTGATTCCAGCGTGCTTCAGCAGACAGAGTTTTTGTTCCCGTCTCATGAAACTCGTCCCTTAAACCCTTATAAAATAGCACACACACAGTGAAGATACATTTGTATACGATACACAGACACAGTTTCAGCTATACATACAGCAGGATGGGGAACTTTTTAGGAGTGAAGTGTAACATTCTTGAGTCTTTAGCACTGAGACAATGTGTCAGATGATTTTTTATGACGTGTACTCCTAATGCAATGCATGGGCCCCCCGGCTAACGTTCTCTAAATGTTGTCTCAACATTTTATGCTGTAAAGTTTTTAATGTTACATCGTATCAAAAACGTTATTCTTAAGTAGTTAGTGTAACATTTAAAAAATCATTACAGAATCAAAAAATGTCTGAATAATGTTCTTAAAACCAATAACGTTTATACAATGTCTGAAAAAACGGATGTTCCTAGAACTTTCAAAACATTGTTTTTAATGTTTTTGTTGCTTAATAAAAATGTTAGGGAAACCTTCTTACAACCTAAAATTGCAAAGACAAAAGCTTAATTTAACAAGAAAACAAATGTAAGCCCGAGCAGAGGAACAGCGAAGCTGTCGTTAGAACGAAAACAAATATGATCCCTTTTTCAAATAAAGACGCAAAAGTCTCATTAATTGCGATCGTGCTGCTCGAAACGTATTGATTTAAGCAGCGCAATATGTTCAAATAACGCAGAGCAAAAGCTATTCTTTCTGCTTTGCCTCCAAGCACAGTGTAATCAACAGATTGTTAGACATGCATTTCCCGGCTGTATGACAACGGCTAATATATGAGGTCGATGAGAGTGTTCCTAATCCATCCATTGCTACAATTTATTAACGTATTATAATTGTATACACAAACATTGTGGTGATTTAGGTGACACAGTTTAAAGATGAAATCGGTTTATATTAAAAGGGGTGCTCACCTCTGAAACACTGTACTCGCCACATCCTTCATCGCCTGCTTTTAACAACATGGTTATTGTTTTATTGATCAGGATTTTATTACATATTTGACACCTGTGTTATGTGTTAATCGAACGGCGTATAATTTTCTGACACATTTTACGAGATTACGACCGCAATTAATTTAATAACTATTATTTTTTTTGCAGATTTCTGTCTGAGCGCTGCATGTGGCCGAGCGGGCCGTTTGTCTTGCGGGTATTGTCATTCTCGCACAGCCGCTGTCGGCGGGAAAGTGCGTGACCCGAACGAAGGGGACGGAAATGGCCGACGCGGCGCTCCGCGGATTCACCCCCAATCATCTCGTCTTCCTCGGCTTCCCATCCTTTTGTTCCAGAGAATGATATCACTATTAACGCAGGCCATTCACTAACACACCATTTCGCCACTCTACCCTTAAATGTGCACGTTTTATGGGAAAATTATACAACACAGAGAGCCTGACTCCTGTATACTTTGGTAATGTGACATTTTTCAGGGAAGGACAAGTTAACCTATAGAATAAAATAAAAAACTGCCACCAGAACAAAAAGTAGCATTAATAACACTAATTACACGGCTTTTCTTGCACCTGTGCTACGCTTATTAAAAAAAACTAACGTACGTCAGCCCCGAAAATGCATCGTGCGGGCGAGCGCTGTGGGCTAAAGAGGGACGTAATGCGAAAACTCACACAGAAGGGAAATCATTTTGGATTCAAAGGAAATCTGCTTGTACTCCCACGTATTCCTCAAGAGTACATTTGCTGAAGGTGGCAAAAACTGTATCAGAGGTATTAATTAATTTGTTCATCTCGTTTTCTATAATTGAAAGATCTTATTAGCCCAGATAATAAAGGCAATGATACTCTCTTACCTGAGCACACAGAAGCGACTCTGTGGACCTCACACTCTGTTTTGGCTTGTCAGCAGATGTATTATTTGGCACTGAGCAATAGCTAAGAACTTGTAGGTTTGTCAAACTCATTTTCGGTCTTTTTGAAATCTTCACAGCGATTGTGTTCCATCATAATCATCTGCCCAAAGGTTCTTCTGACAACTCCAGAATAATTGCTCGTCATGGTTATTGAAGCCCAAATTGCTTAATAATCATATTTAAAGTTAAAATTTGGTGATGAGGACCGGTAAAGGCAGTAAGCCAAAGTACTTCAAGATGTTACCAGTAGACGTATTAAACACTGAACAGACAGTTACAGTGAAATTGCTGACTTTTATAGTCAGATTGTCAAACCAGTCGTCTCCTGCACAGTGGACATTCCACCAGTTTGTTACAGCACCTAACCGGACAGCACAGAATTTGTCACACCTAAACTACAGATATTAAAGCCGTAACGTCTGCCTCTCTACCGCCATCTCTGTTTGAAACACAGAACTGCAGAACTTTACATACTTTGCATCACGTATGTTGTCATGTTTTTGCTTAGAAACTGATTTGCATTCTTTTTTTTTTAAAGTTACCGATTGCCGCTTAAAGATACACAAACACGTGATTTATTTACTCATTCCACAATCACATTTAAAATATTTGACCAGAAGTTACCGACTGCACTACTAAAATCATTGAATAAACAATCCAGCGCATGCTAACCTCAATTAAAACCACGTTCTAGCACAACGGCCCAATGTTAGACATCAAACAGCGCGTGAAGCACAATAAAACACTCACTGTTAGAACGCAGCAATCAATGAAGAACTGTTGCAGACATTTACACCTCACAAGAGGGTTTTTGTAGTTTTTGTGTTATGCAGTCCACCCTGAGCAATGAGCATGTGAGAGATATCACGTTAAAAGATACAGAGGGATAGACTACAGATTTGTCCCAATTAACCTTGTAATAAGATGTATCAAAGGCCTTATTAATGACGTTAATGAGGGAGATGAATTGACAGTGTAAAAAAACAGAGCTGGTATGAAGATAAGCCTGCAGCAGAAGATGGAGACAGCAGACTGAAATGTAGGACAAAAGAGATCCTTACCAGCAAGGACACACACACACATACACACACACTAAAAGAGTGGGAAAATACAAGGCTAGCATTGTGTTACCCTTGACTCTTAAAGTATATATGAATCAAGGAGCTTATTATCTGGTTGACACCATAAAAGAGTTGCTCCCCGCTCAGCACTACTTAGGACTCACCTCGTAATGTGCCGGCGCTTACAGCCAATCACAATCCGTCTTATGCAATAACAACAAGACAATACTTTATTGAGAACGTCTGATGTCATATCATAATTACACTAATGGTGAAAGCTTTCGATGTGGGAGGGAGAAAAAAAGAATCACAGGACTGTAACCGACTGGCCTGTGATGACAGTGAACTCAGGACGAAATTTCGCTGAGGGAAAAAAAATATAATAATTAGATGAAGGATGAATGAATCATGAAAACGTATTTGGGATATTTCAGAATAAATCTTTCCCTAAATAAATTTTAAAAAGACAAATGTGACCGTTCGAATTGTCCAAACAGGTTCATATGCCCCCTCAGACCGGACTGTCTGTACACTTCTGAAATATGCATTGACCGTCAGGATGATATTTCCAGGAATATCAATAATTCACAAATATTCATCACAGATGATCGTTTTGGCTTTGACATCTAATTAAATAAAAACAGAGAGGCAAATAGACTTCCTTTATCCAATGTGGCACTACCAAGAAAAGATTATCGGCTAATAGAAAAAAAAAATCTATTTAGTCATTTGCTAGGTTGAATAACTTCAAGGGTTTTCCGAGCCCCCATTGGATCACCCTGGAATTCCCAAAAGGAGACACTGCCTTAGGAAAACTTCACTTTCTTTGTTTGAGAGAGAACTCCCAATAGATTTAAGTCATATACTGTTTAACTGCACCGAATCCAATTTGCCCCTTTTCTCATATTCCTGCCATATTTTGCAGTATTGTGAAGTCATTTATCTGTAGTCTTAATTGGAAATTCTAATATCTATTTTTACTGTCCTTGGAAGGGATATTTCTCTGTCACTTTGACTAGAATAAGCTGACGTGACGGCCTGGTCACAGAGCTGCCCAAATACAACCGACAGCAGCTGTGGAATCGAACAATACAGGAGAGCTGATTGGCCAGAGTCCGATGACCTCATAACCTTTTTTTACAACTGATTTTTACATTTAGTCATTTAGCTGACGCTTTTATCCAAAGCGACTTACAAATGAGGAAAGGAAGCAACTTCGATTACAATAAGAGACAACATTGAATAAGTG
>JAZGTJ010006541.1:0-24690 GCA_036877575.1 Botia almorhae | reverse complement strand
AATTATTTGGGAGTTATAAGTTCTAAAATGAACAATTTGCATGTGCTAAACACTTTTGCCAGGCAGATCCAACAAAACCGTTTACATCTCTCTCTGGCTTTTACCTCATAGAGGTTTCTTCTTTGTGTGACAACACACTTTTAGGTCTTTAATCAATAAACAAGCATCTATTTTTACTTTTCATTATCTTATTACAGGGAGCACCAGGCCCCATTGGACTTCCTGGACAAATTGGGCCTACTGGACCAAAAGTGAGTGAGCCTCACTCTAATAGATCTAATAAAAACATATGTATCCATGTTAGACAAATGACTTGCGGGAGAATTAAACTTTGTTTGAATTTGTTCATTTAGCATTCACATTAAACCATTTTTACTAGCTAAGACTGTTGTTTATGTTGTACAGCTAATGCTTCTAATGGTAAAATAGGAGAAATCATCACAAAATTTCACTCAGTAATCCTATGTAATTAAATGCATCACTGACCTGATGTCTATGTTCTCTCTAATCTCTCTCATTACACAGGGCGTTATGGGTAGTGCTGGACCCCCAGGATTACCCGGACCTCCAGGCAAGCCTGTAGGTTACAGTAATATTTCATTTTCTCCACTTCGAAATGCAGTTTTCTTAACAGAGAACGTCAAAATTAAATTCTGTGAATAATGTTTGAGGGCTAATAAATCAATGTCAAACTATGTAGAACATGACATCTCATTATGGCTACATTTCCTGGCGTGCGTTTTATTTCATTTTATGCTTTATTTAATTCCATTTTATTTCCTGAAGGCACCCATTTGGGATATACTTTAAAACGTACTTTATAATAAATAAACTCTTCAAACATATTTCTTTTCTTAACATCCACCTGCATAGAGATCCTCTTTGTCAATCGATTTATCTTTATCTCGTTTTAAGGGTCCACCAGGAAAGTTTCTGGGTTTGGAGGAAGGCAGTGCCGACTTCCAGGTAAGATTGTCGAGATTGTGACTTTACATGATCAATGCATATAATGCTACACAATTCATACTGCTTCACATTACCATTAACCTTCTTTCAAAATGCTTTAAATTATACCCTAAAAAGAAAACCATTAACAATAATGCATTTTTCTCTTTGGCTTTCAACTTATGTTTTGTCCTTTCACAGTCTGACCTTATCTGTATTTAGTGTATCTCTCCGTTCACCCTGTTAGATCTTGCCCACCCCTTATTGATCTTGGTGTTCATAGATTCTCTTAATGAGCTTCATTAAATGAGTGCCATAAAAGGCTTTCGGCCATTAACACCTCTCTGAATCAAGAGCCAGTGCGGGTCCCAGGTCTGTGATCTGCGGCCAGACTGCCAGGAGTCTGCTCAGCGTTGAGGAGATCACGTGGCAGTCTGGTTGACTGGTTTTCCTCCAGCACTGCGCCCAGCTGGAGCCCTTTACCGCCTGGATCAATCCTTATGATCCATTTACTATAATTAGAGGCTTCTGGTCTGAAATTGAGAGACAAAAATGCAAACCCTTGCTGCACTTTTCTTCTCTCTGTGATGGCTTGAACTAAATAGATCTGACAGTGATTGTCTCGTCTGTCTCCTGTTAAAAGTCAAGAGATTTAAAAGCTTTTTTTATAAGCTGGTGTAATCACTCTTTGTTCTAGTGTCCGACCAACTGTCCACCTGGGCCAAAGGGTCCTCAGGGACTACAGGGAGTGAAGGTTAGTCATTATTACTGTGGAGTTTTACAGTGTGATAACTTACATTTAAAAAAAAGGTGTAAACATTTTTGAGAATAAAATACTTTTACATTTCACAGCTTAATAAATAACGTAAATACCATTTGTAGGTTAATACACCTGCGTTTGCTAGGGGATGTTATACATTTTAGCTTGTAAGAATGGTAGAATATATAAGAATGGTAGAATATAATGACAGGTCATTATTATTGATTTTTTTTCTCACAGGGACATAAGGGGCGTGCTGGGATATTGGGAGATCCAGGAAGCATTGGAAAAACGGTATGCTATTTTTCCTGATGATAATTGAATATTTTAATCAAAATGAAATGATTTTGCTAAAGGTATTTAATGAGCTAATTTATGCTTGATTAGTGGCAGGCCTTTCTTTCTGAAACACATTAAAACTGTATTATACTGTATTATGCGTTTATGAAGTAAATTGCATCTTAATTATTAGAATATAACAGTCTTGAAAAGAGAGGCCTGCTTGTGCACAACATTCATATTGCCTATAAAAATAAAAACAAATAAAACAGCCCATAACCTTTTATTTTTGAATTTATCTTAATAAAGCAAATGTAATAAAAGCTGATACTTTGGTCCTTTTAAAAGTTATTTTGCATGCTACACCAAGCATCACAGATCTGTAACGCACAATGCATGACTTTCAGAGAACAACAAAAACATGTTAAATTGGTAATGAAATAAACATGCTTTGGAATTCCCAGTATCTATCTCAAAATATGCACCCACGCGTAATCCACAAGCAGGTTTATTTGGTAATGAAGCACCTCAGGGCATATAAGTGCCACTAATCTGTGTGTGAGACTGAACACGCTGACCCAGATGAAAGGAAATGGGTGCCATCAGGTACAAAGCATCTACGGTGCTGTAAATTAATCAGACATAATTAGCTCCACCAGGACATTAGAATGGACTACAGGGACGGAGCGGATCAGAACCTAATGCTGGGTATCACAGCTCAAGTTCAAGTTTAAAGTTTGTGCATGACTTTAAGATCTACTATCAAATTCAGGATGCCGATGTTTGAAGAACTGCAACCTAATTTGTTCCTAATTTGCAAATGTGAAAATCACAAAAAAATCTTAAAGAAGACAATTAACGTAATGCTACAGAAGCATGTCAATGATCCATTAAAAAGTTATGGATATAAAGGTTTTATACAATTTATACATTTTTCCAAAATGACTTTATCAGTATGTGTGAATGTGGATTGTGGATTAAATCACTATCCTGGCATTTTTCACACTGTGTTGAGCTACAGAGCTACAGCTGAGCTAGTTTTCCTTTTTTTAATTGGATTTATCTCATTCTTGTGTTCTCATTCTTAGGGTCCAAAGGGTATTGTTGGATTGTCCGGTGAACAAGGAATACCAGGCCCTCCAGTAATGTATCTATTTCTCTTCTGGTTTGCTTTTAGTTCCCAGACAATAGCAATTTAAGCTTTTTATATCATGGCAGGTAAATTTGAAAAAATGTTATGAAGCTTTTAAGATCACATTGAATAAAATGTCAAATAAAATATATGCCCGTTTATACCACAAAAGGGTCCTCAGGGTTTAAGAGGGTATCCAGGGATGGTGGGACCGAAAGGTGAGATGGTAAGTCACTCAATACCAAAATATAACTGTATTCTGAAAAATAACACACCAAGCCCCTACAGAACCAATTGTCATAATGATGTTCCTTTATGTTCTATACCCTGTAAAGACTTCAAAGTGATTTATTTGCTTTGTCACAGGGACCTCAAGGTTATAAAGGGATTGCTGGACCAATTGGCATCCCTGGACGCCCTGTAAGTCTGTGTGTTTGTTGTTTGTATTTTTTTAATTCTCATAAGTGACAAAAATTATGATGAAGCTTACCTTGAAATGTAGGGTGAGGAGGGACCGCAAGGACCACCTGGAGATTCTGGACAAAAAGGTGACATTGTAAGTGTCCGAAATCTGTTATCTTTTCCACCCAGCCATGCGTCTGTCCACCTATTTATCAATTTATCTATTCATCCCATCTTTTCATTAAGAAATAACTGTTGTTTCCTCATAGGGAGAACGTGGCATTCGTGGGCCTCAGGGAGCTGTTGGAAAGAAGGGAGAGAATGTTAGCAAAACTGCTTTTTTATTGATTGCAGTCTTATTCTTAAATAGACCCATTAAAATGATCATTGATGATTACTCTCTGAAACATATGTTTGTAATGTCTTGATTAATGTTCATTGTCAGGGACTTCCTGGAATTGATGGAAAAGATGGTACACCTGGCATCCCGGGAATAAAGGTATGGATGGCAATTTTTTAATCCATCAAAATGAAAGCACTTAAATCAATTTGCATGGCAGCCATAATTATTCAAAGAGACACACGGCATACCTAAGGGATAATGTACAGTCAGCTGGTCAACATCTTGTATCACCCAGAGGGGTTTATTTTGTGCTAATGGCTGGCTGACTGAGCATTATCCTGCCCATTATACAGCTAATTACCAAATAAATACATGGATATAAAATATTCAAGGCATTTAAAATTCTTAAAGTGATAAAGAGACCGAAGAGGAAAATACATGGGGGAAAAAGTCCCTGTTGAAAACACTCAATTATGCAGTTTATCATTTATTATACAAAAAATATTCATTGCACAGTGCGATTGATCAAACATGATCAAGTCTTCGAGACAGATCTATTATAATATAATGGATTCATAAATAACACACTCTGATATGTTTATCTATAGGGTGCAGCAGGAAAGAATGGCCATCCTGGAGGTCCTGGTCATCAGGGTGATCCAGTAAGTATATCATTCATTTTCCTTTCTGTATCCAATATGGATTCATCATATTGGATATAGATGACATTAAATGGACATTAGATGTGTAAGGAACTTACAGTCTTTTAAGAATACACAATGTTTCTCAGGTCTTGTACACCTAGACCCATTGTGTTCCTTTTGTTAAATAAGGATGTTCCAAAAATATGAAAAGTTTAGTGTATTTCAGGCTATATTCTCAGTGTGATACTCTTCCCCTCCCTATTGTGAAGCTTCAACCACCTTGAAATTGCTACTGCTAACAATTCATCATCATCAAACCTGACTGGTGACTGGGGTAATGGAGCACGCTGGTTATGATACATAACATCACAACGTAACATAATACAGAAGCTCACTTTCACGGGATGAGTTATTATAGCCTTGTTCTGACATCAGCATAGACTGGGGGAAAGACAAGAAGCCCCTCGCGGAGGTCTACTGAGGTCACTCCATTTATTCTTCTTGCAATTTTTCACATTTTGTAGGGTTTGCCTGGTATGCCGGGAGCCAAGGGTGAAATTGGGGCTAAGGTGAGATCATGAACATTTCTTACATGTTTGAGGTACATTTTTTGTGGATACTTATAGATCTGGTCACTGGTGCTTTGTTCTGCCCTTTCAAGACGTACTTTTTTGTGCTTAGGGTGAGTCAGGACCCAGGGGTTTAATGGGAATGCAGGGACCTCCTGGACCTCAAGTATGTCACATCATTCAACAAAATTCACACTTGTTTTTTGGCTTCTCAGAAACTTGTTACATTTTTCTTCTGTTTCTCTTTTCCTTGTCTCTCTTCTCAGGGAGAACCAGGTCCTCCAGGTGAAGCTGGCATGGAGGGAGTCCCAGGGCCAAAGGTGACATTGCCAGCTTTATAGACAGATTATTTCATTAACATGGAAGAATGTGTTTTCTCACCTTCTTTTATCTTCTCCAATAGGGTGACAGGGGTGAAAGAGGGCCAGTTGGGCCTCCTGGGATAATTGGCTTGCCTGTGAGTTTTCTTATTGTGTTTGAGATACATTATTATTTTTGGAAACAGGTTATTTTTTGTATAACTTCTTTGTTTAAATTCTCTTTTAAACAGGAGAATTTATGATATGAAGAAACATTTAAGATTCTATTTTGACTATTAGATTCTAGATTGACTATAAAGATTCTAGAGCCTAGATTTTTCCTAGAAGTTCCTTGAAACATTCTAAAATCATTCTGGGATAATATGGATTATTTCTTACACAAACCTGTGGATACCACAACAGCTACAGCTGTATATTTCTCTGTTTCACAGGGAAGTAAGGGAGAGAGAGGACCTATGGGCGTTCCAGGGGCTCAAGGTCTATCCGGAACTAAGGGTGACAAGGTGTGTGTTGTGACCAAATAAACAAAGGTGCACAAGCAAGCTAATATAAAGCCTCTGAACTACCTTTGTTTAAAATGGTGCAGTGCCAAGGTCCGACCACATGGTGGCACTCTTCACTCATGATTTGACTCGCTGCGACGTCTTTGCAGTAGAGGACATTCCTTTAACGCTAATTCATATCCGTGTTCCAAAATAATATCCTTCAATCTAATATGAAACGTCCTCTTATGGACACTTTAATGTTTGTTGTCCTTTAATCTGCAATATCCTTGCCATTTAATACATTGAGTATTGGTGGTAAAAGCCAGTTGATTTAGTGTGCTGTGAGAGTATAAGGTAAAGTAAGATATTACCTATAATAAATTCTATGTGCCTCACCCATTAAGGCTGACACTGAGACTGTCTGATGTACAATTGCATTTTCTTATAGGGGTTCCAAGGCAAAGTAGGAGAGAAGGGAGACATTGTGAGTAGACCCTCAGAAAATGACATACATACACATATTTATAGAGCGAAATGGAAACCATATATCATAGTGCACATCATAAAAGATAACTGCTTCTTGTGACACTGATGGATCTTACCTGTTTCTTTCATAGGGTGATCCTGGTGTAGAGGGGCTGGCTGGGGAAAAGGGAGAGAAGGTAAATAAGAGCTGCAGTCTGGAGGCTTGGATTTAATAGATTCCACAAGTCCCAAATAACTGCTGTTCATTTTAAAATTGTCTCTCTCATCTGACAGGGACAATCTGGTGAGCCTGGCCCTAAAGGTCAGGTAAGGACAGCCTGAAGAATACAAACAACGCAAAGTGAACACACACAATTTATTAATAGAGTCAGTTTGGGTGATTTGGTTTGTAATGGTGCAGGATGAGATAAACAGTACCTTAAAGGTGAAGAGTGCAATTTCTTTCTGTCCTACATGTTATCCTTGTTTATTGTGCAGAGCTATAAGATGGGTAAAAAAACCATGAACTGAATACTATTACATTCACAGCTATTTCTATGGACCAGAACATCATATAAGCTTTGAATAAGTTCCTGTGTTTTTTAGCATTTTAGAAACCACTCATAACACCTTAGCAACACCCTAGTAACCACCAAGAACAATATATTGATGCCCTAGAAAGCATTTGCAATGGCTTGGCAAATACATACATAGATTCAGTGTTCACAGAACACTGTGGTGGCAGTTTGGCATTAACAAACATTACAGAGCATTATTTTTACAATTCTGTTTAGTGGTGCTAGTTTCACAGAAATGACATTTTATATCTATACTATAATGCATTACATTGATCACTAACATGATTCTCTAAGACATTTACTTGTTTATTCACTTTACTATAGTAAACAGTGTTTTTATACTATTCTTTATTTTTCAACCTCCATTACAGCAAGGTGTGACTGGTGATCCAGGGTACAACGGCCCCACTGGAGATCCTGGGAAACCTGGAGACCAGGGTCCCGCAGGCTTACCTGGTCCACGCGGCCTCGCAGGAGAGAGAGGAGTTCCAGGCATGCCAGGAATACAAGGATCACCTGTGAGTGTCCAACAGCATCACTGCAGGTGTTCCAAAACTTTAGTAGCCCCAGAACACTGAAGCCACACCTACATTGCATGAATTTCATTGCATTAAATAACAATAGGCAGAGAAATAACTAGATAGACAGAGACAGAGAGAGAGAGAGAAAGAGAGAGAGAGAGAGAGAGAGAGAGCAGTGCTTCAGCAGTCTTTCTTTAAAACAAATCGTACTTAGTTTGATATTTTGCAATTTAATGCAATAAAATTCATACAAGCAAAGCTAAAGTGTCCATTCATGTTTTGGAGCCACTGTATATTACTCAACAAATAACATCACAGTTGTGTGTTTCATCCTAGCATCAAAACAGAATAATACTGGTATCAAGGATATAGCATGTCATACATCCACAAAACAAAGCTTAAGTGGTACACCAGCCAGACAGGTTGCAATGCCGTGCGGTGCTCAGCACAATATAAAACACTCTCCGAATATAATGAGAACTTTCAAGGATGAGGGAGATAGACTCCGACACGTTCGCTTTCTTTTCTTTAATTATGCTTTTCACATTCCTCATTGCTATGCCTCTCCTTTCTTTTGATTTCATTTTCCAGGGTCGCGACACTTCCGATCAGCACATCATCGACGTGGTCCTGAAGATGCTTCAGGGTGAGAAACAATCATTGTTCTTTCCATAAAAACAGGATATTACCCACAGATGCAATCTAAACGGGCCGCAATCAGGATGACAAAAAGAGGGCATTTGTAATCTAGAGCTAAATCCTGATGGCACATTGGATCCACTGAAATGTATTATTTTGAAATTCATCGCTACTCTGGGACACTGCGGACTGTGTAGTCAGCACCTATTTATCTGCTGCTTGAAATTGACTTTGTCCACACAGTTCTGTTTTCTCAAGGCTGGTCAGTCTCTGCCCTCTGGTCTTTGTTTTGCTATAGATGACCTGACCTGACCTGACCCGACCCGTGATAACCTCTGTTGGCTCCCACTGTTTTACAATGTAATCCTTCAGCCTGCTATTGCAAACACTGCATTTATACATCCCCACACACAGAGACTCATCTCATTCTCCATAGGGAGGCAGATTAGATGTGGAGATTTGGCCACTGTGACATCTCGCAGATGATTGGCTGACACTGTTGTCCAGCTCCGGGTTGTTATCTTAATGATATTTACACAGTGTTGCAGGACACCTGCTGAGATGCTTGTATGGAGAGCTTATGTTTGAAGCTGTTTGCTGAGATTCTATCCGGGGTTGATTTCTTTACCTACTGTATAACTGACTGATATTTACACATTGCTCATGTTTTCCAATATTATATTTGACCTTCCTTCTGAAACACCGGCATGGCTGGTGGTCACCAGCATATGTGGATGCTGGTCTCCAGTATAGGATACTAAAGTAACTTAACTAAAAAAATCAATCAATCAACCAATCAGTGACCCTTCTAGCAAGCCGGAATTTACCATCTTCACTTTGTTTTCATCTTCTGACAGAAAAGTTAGCCGCCGTTGCAGTGAGTGCTAAGAGAGCAGTGCTGGGTGGAACAGGTGTAATGGGACCTCCTGGTCCTCCAGGACCACCAGGCCCCCCTGGACCTCAGGGTCCACATGGATTACCTGGCGCCCGTGGCATTCCTGGCATGATCGGGGGCCCAGGCCAGATCGGCAACACTGGCCTTAAAGGTGGAGGAATTCTGCATGTCTTCTACATATAACTGAGCTTTCCTGTAGCTCAGTGGTTAGAACACGGTGTTAACAATGCCAAGGTCATGGGTTCGATCCCAGGGATTGCACATACTCAATGTATAATGATCAATGTATAGTATAATGCAATGTAAGTCGCTTTGGATAAAAGCGTCTGCCAAATGCGTAAATGTAAATATAATGTCTAGCATTTTCTCATAGCTCTAGTAGACAACAACTAAACATCATCTTCATTGATCTGGTTATGATGTGTCTTACAGGGAAGAGGGGTGCAAAGGGAGAGAGAGGAGATCCTGGTCGACCACACCCTGGCCCACCCGGACCACCTGGACTGCAAGGTAAGTTCAAAATGCACCTTTAAATAACTTCAGTTCCTTTAAGGCAGTCTGCTCACCTCTCCTGCTCACCAGCTATAATTCGGCCCTCAAACTCTCTTTGCTTTCCATATCACTTAGTGCTTTGGTGGACATGATGTAAACATTTTGTTCTTCAGATAGTCGATTAGTGAACTAAACACGGTTTGTTGTGGTCTTTCACAGGTCCTCCAGGTCTTGATGGTGTGGCACGGGATGGCAAGCCAGGTGAAAGAGGTCCACAGGGTATAGCAGGTGAAGCAGGCCGTCCCGGAAAGTCTGGTCCTCCTGGTCTCCCTGGATTCTGTGAAGCAGCTGCATGTTTGGCAGCCTCCGCCTATACTTCTCCTAGACTACAAGAGGCAGGAACAGTGAAAGGCCCTTCCACTTAAATCATGCCTTCTGCTGAAGCATAAGAACATCTGGGAAAGAAATTCATGAAGAAAAGGGGGATACAGTGGAAGGCTTGGAAAGAGGGGAACATAAGCCTTCTCTTCATTGGACACCATTGTGAGGGGGGAGGGATCAGTTGTTGTCTGGCATTGGGAGTTTTTGTATGTATTAGGATTGTATGTGTGTGATTTGATGACATCTACAGGAGGCAAGTTTTACGCTGGCAATGTTAGCTGCTGCTACTCTGTCCCCACAACACCCTATAGAGATGTGAGAACACTGTCAATGACATCATCATCATGTGCCCTCAACTAGAAGAACTGTGAGAATGGTATTCAAACAAAGGTGCCGTTTTATTTTTTTTGTCATCTGATCCAAATCTTAAAAAAAAATAAGAATGGTACCAGGACTTCCAAGTGCCAAGCAAATTCCCTATAAATAAACCAATAAAATAAACTATTAAAAACTAGTCTACACCTTTCATTAATAATGTTGCATTGAAAACATTGTGAAGCTCAGCATCAATGGCTCAAGTTACCTCATGTGTACATTATGTCCCTGTTTGTACTGTCTGTCTCTGCCATTAACAAATGCCTTTGATCTTTTATTCTAGGTGAGATGGCATTATGTTCATATTGACTTCTTTTCCATGCTGTAAATCTTTGTAAATGTGTTTTAATTTTGTATGAACACGGTGGGTTTAGAATATAAAACAGATCCAGAGTTATTGAATTTAATGGAGGATCCAACTCCAAACAGGTGTAAAGCAACAACTTTTTGGTGAATTACAAACCTGTATGCCACTTTACCAAGTTGGTGTGTGTTATGTACGTTGAAATAACAACAGAAAACTGATTATCTTTATTAACAAAATACTATTTATTGTTCTTTAATTGGTTCTTCTGTAAACACTCAAGTTCATTTTTTGGTTTTGCCTGGTTGTTCGGATTTAACCAAATCAATAAAGAGGAACTTTTGTAAAACTCAATGTTCTTCAGTATCGTGAACATATGAGTAACAAAAATATCTGAATTTAAATAGTTAACATGGTTAATGATAAAAAAACAGTATGCATTTAACGCACAGTAATTTATTCTAATCTTAAAAAACTTTATTACTGCAACTGGATTTATTTTCTTTCTTGCAAAACACATATCGGTTTAAAGTTGTCATAGAAAAATATAAACTGATATTAAACTACCTTGTTTTTTTTCTTTGGACTAAGAATTCCACAGAAGACGATCATGTTCAAAATCTGGCATTAATTCTAAAAGTTCTAGAATCAAGTTCTTAAGATTTTAGCTGAAGTCTGACATTGTTTTTTCAGAAGGACAGTACTGAAAGATTGATGTCATCTAAAGACTATACAACACGAACAACTTATTTCTGCCTCAAAATGCATGTTCCCACCATCGATATTTGCTATTATTTATAAGGTTGTTAAAATTGAACTATAAACCTACATCTCTTGGGGCCATTATAACTATACTAAGCCTTTAAATCAGTTGAGTTGCTCCTTCACTAATACAAATCTGTCGCTTTGGTTACAAACTATATGTACTTAAACTATATATTATATTGGGATTGACAGGCCTGTGAACGAGCCCATAAAATTCTGCTTTCAAAACTTTTATTGCTTCTAAGTTTCTTCAAAAAAGGATTGGCACACAAATGACTTTACAGACAAAAAACAGCGTTATGATGAGATGCATGATGATAGCGAGGGATGGAACATTTGGGATAAATAAAGGTTTAAGGGCCCATACAAAATCTGTATGCTCACAACACTCACTTCATGACCTGGAACACGGCATAAATTTGAAACATTTTAATTGTACTGCTCTCCCAGACAGTAACGTTTTCACCTCTGACAAAGTTATCCTCACGATGTGGATGCAGATTCTTTCTGTTTTAACAAACACACACGAGCACACACACACACACAGAGTGAGTAAGTATAGAATGGAAAAGAGAGAATAAAAAGCAGAAAGCATGTGAAAGCATCAGACTGGCTGACACAGCAGAGTGCTGAATGACAGCCAATGAGTGAGCAGCTTTCTAATAGATGCCATTTTGCTGTGGAGGAGATGAAAAATGAATGGTGAAGGCTTGAAATCTAATGTTTGCTTTGTGAGACTAGCGAAGCATATTTAAGATTAGAGTGTTCTAAAAATCACATGATGCTTTACCTGCAAGTGGAACAGTATAACAAACAAGTAAATTCAAGTTTAAGAGTCCAGAGTGGTGGAGGATGAGATGTCATCACAGAGCTCAGAGAGATTGAAATATTATCACTGAAATATTCTTATAAAAATATAAAATATCTCGTGGTAGTTCACAAAATTGCTTTTCAACCCAAAAATGCATACAAAACCTACCTTTACAAAACACCCTTTTGTGTAGAGCTTATACAATTTCACACTATTCAAAAATATCTGAGAACAAGGACTGTCATGCTGATGTAAATAAAAAAAATACAAAAAAGCCATTATGTATAAATATGAATATGTACAACACAAGCCCTTGGGGAAGTTCATTTTGAATAATTAACATTATTAACTAGGTCATCAAAAACAAGGACTGTGAAAGGGATTAATCGTTAGAACAAGTTGTGAATATTTACGCCACATTGCCTTTGCCAAAACAGTAAAAAAAAACAAAAAACAAAAGCAGCAGCTGCCAAAATCCTACAAATATATTCTTTAAAAAGTTACAGGTGCAAATTCATACAATTTGATCTCTATCAACAGTATCTGTGGCATGCTGTAGATTTCCACCAAAACCTCTTTTAGTCTGCATGTCTTAACCTATGTTTGTAAATGCAACCTAACAACTGAGAATAAAGACTTGCCCCAACGCCTGCGTTGTACGGTTGCCACAGACTTCCACTGCATGCCACAGCTGCTGCTCATAGACCTTAAACCGTATTTAACCTAGAATATTCTTTTAATAGATTACAATATCCATTAAACACATGAGGTGTCAGAAACAATTTTATCTTTGGCAGGTCCAATAGACCAATGCTGATTTCTGAATCAATCTGGCATTTCTAAATCAAAATATTGATTATCAAAGCCAATGCATATATCTGTGGAGGTATATTGTGTATGCTACACAAGTATAACACAAAAATATGTTTTAAATCTAGGAGTCTCCAATCTGCTTTAAAAACAAGCAAGTTTAAGATACATGTTTGGCATTATGGGATTGGGTTCGGGAGTTTATGCACTCTGTTTAGGATTAGAGTGGTTGAGAATGCATGCCTTTCTACACTGGTTCAACAGCAGACAATAATTTATACATGTCCCATTTAGTGATGAACCAGGATGCTCAGGGTTGTAAGAAATGCATATAAATCCTTTGGTCCTCCATGGATCTCTCCAGAAGCCTTAGCAGGTACAGGTAGGTAATTGTGAGAATTTCAATCTTTGGGTTTCATCCTCCATATTTTACTTCTCCTAAACCCTCTCACTCGTCTAGTACATTGGACCTTTAAAATGAGGGCCCTTGGGGTTGTACTCCACAGGCATGCTCATACAGTTTGATGGGTGACAACGGCCATCCTTGCCCTTTTGTCCATTGGATCCTGGAGGTCCAGGAACCCCAGGGATACCCTGCTGACCAGAGGGACCTGGTGGTCCCATTTTACCGTAACCAGGAGGTCCAGGAACACCTGAGATAAAGAAGCATGGAGGAGAAGACATGAGTAAAACAAGGCAAAGGAGATATGAAGATCATCCATTTTAAGATGGCTTTAAAAACAACTTTGAGTCAGACCTGGAGCTCCTGGTGGGCCACTGTCTCCCATCTCTCCTATGCCCTTATCTCCTTTCTCTCCCTTTGTACCAGGGGCACCTGGAGACACACATAATGATGAAACCATCCATGTGGAAGACTGAGCACATGGAACATAGGTCTCCTGCAGGAAACATAAGCAAATCATTTCCTCTTACCGGGTGGGCCCATGGGTCCCTGTCTTCCCTCACGGCCAATCTGTCCAGGGCGGCCTGGCATCCCAGGGGGCCCTGATGTTCCTGGACTTCCATCTTTCCCTGGAGGTCCTGGTCGACCAGGGGACGCAACCATCTCCACCGGCATCTGCATTCTTGACATGTAGTAGCCCATGCGCTCTGCAGGAACAAATTCACTTTAGACTTTAAAAGCCAAACTTATGACAGCTCTGCATGAGTAATTAACACATTCTGTATTGGAGGTTCCATGTTACCCATATTATGTACTTATATAATTAACAGCTAAATTCATCTGCTTTTATGTGAGTGATGTTTGCCTGTACAAAATGCTAGGCTGCTGTGAGTGTTTTGGATGGTAACAAGGTGGTTAGGGGTTTTGACTTTTGCCTTTGCAATATTATTAAACCAAATGTATGTAATTTTTATTACACATTGTTATTAGTGGTAATTGCTAAGTCATCTACACTGTGACAAATTCTAATTCTACAATGTGACCTGACAGTATATTGGCGGGTAAAGAAGTGTTTGAGAAATGTCCAGTGAGGAAACATGTCAGTCATGTTCAGCTCCAAATGTCACTTCCAGTGAGTTTTAACATCATCCAAATATGCAGAGCAGCAACAGCTCAAGTTCTCTCACCATCAAAGACCTTGATGACCTGCTGTCTGATGAAGGCCCTCAAATCATCATAGTTTACCACAGCCTGAGAAATAAAAAATGAATGCTAATTAAAAATAGGTTCAAACAATTATTGTTACTTAAATTTAACAAAGCAGATGTTCTATATGATATTGCAGCTGATTTATTATTGCTGTCAGTTAACAGACAGCTCGGCTATTTAACTTTAATCAGTGTAAAAGCTTTACATCATTTCCTGGCATCCCTGGTTGTCCAGGGGGTCCAGCCTGTCCAGGTGAGCCTGGGCTTCCCCTCTCACCACGTGGCCCGGATGGTCCGATGATCCCTTCCGGACCTTTGGAACCAAAGCCAAAGGCTCCTCCTGGTGGGCCGGGACGTCCACGTTCTCCTGGAGGTCCTCTCTGCCCTGCTGCCCCAGCTTCACCCTAGAAGAGAGCAAAGGAGCCAGTGTAAGTGACCATGCATGACCCTTTGACAATGACTGTGGCTGCTTGGTGACCCCTATAAAAATGCTGTTAAATCGGCTTTATATATAAACTCCTGCTCAGCAGTATACAGTCCACAAATGGAATTTTCAAGGTCCATGTTATCTACTTTATGATTAAGGTGACCAGAATAAATACAGTCAATGCTACAACCGTAGCCTATAATCTTGTTCCTGCTTGTATTCAACAGTGGTTTCCAATTTTGAAAGTAGATAAAAAGGTTAGTATACTTTGATAATAATATACATATAGTATACTTTAATAATAATAAAATATAATAATAATATGTAAAATATTGCATTGTTGACAGGGCATTGCTGACAGTGACGGTGGCTACAGTTTATGTGTAGACATTTAATGGCTTCTATTAACAGGTCCAGGGAAAAGCTCTGCTCTCATCTTCAAAAGCTGAACTTCCAAAACCTGACAATGCTGTCCTGTCACGGTGATAGATAGTCTCTCTATATGGCTTTATTACCAAGTATAATGGTGTCACTTTGTATGCTGAGAACAGCTTTCACTTGGGGTATTGTGGCAGATAAGTGGAGGTAAACCTAGGTTAGATACCACTCTGTTGTGAGTGCAGATGGAGCCAAATGTCAACTTCACTGAACATATGTAAACACCAAAACCAACAGGATGTTTTATACACAGGTGGGAGTGGAGAAACACTTCCAAAACACTGATTAAGATGTATTGACAGTAGAAAGATGTCAGTGTTTAATGAAGCAAAGATATTTTAAGAGATACTGTGTGAGAATGTACCTTATGTCCCTGTGGGCCGGGTTCTCCTGGCAGACCTGGGGATCCCTGAGGTTAAAGACAGAGATGTAAAACAGGAAAAAGTGTGCATAGCAGCAGTTTTGCAGAATTAATGTGTTTATGTGCCCAAGATTAATCAGAAATCTGAATGTTGTCATATTTTGAATATGTGTTATGTAAACACTATAACAAACTGCAATAACCCAATTCGTTCGAAACTAGCTGTCGCTACATATCTCGTTTGATTGGAACTTGGAAGGTTAGTCATTGGTTTAAATAACTGTATAAAGCAGCATACTTAACAAAATTAAATGAGATACTTACATCCTTGCCAGCTGCTCCATCACTTCCTGGTTCACCCTAATAAAAATGGAATTGTGGGTAAACACTATAAGCTGCAGTCTTACATACAGCAAATAATACAGTAAGTTTATTTAATAATAATTCTAAAGTACTGACCATCAACCCATGATGACCTGGAATCCCTGGAGGACCTGGAAGTCCAACCTGTCCTCTCTCTCCCGTCTCACCCTTTTCTCCCATAATTCCCTTGTAATTAGCAAGTTAACGATTAATGATTAAAGGTAAACCATCATTACCATGTTATCTTTATTCTGGAAGACAATTTTCCTCACCACTCCAGGTGGTCCAACTGCTCCTGGTGGCCCTGGAGGACCTGCAGCACCCTATAAATGTCCACGTACAGGCATTAAGCCATCTAATTTTCTAATAATTCAACTCTGTGTGTATAAACTAAAGAAAAGTAGAAATTAAAACTAGCTTACCAAATGACCTGGCGCTCCAGGTGGTCCTTGTGGTCCAGGAGGGCCAAGATCACCCTGAAACATAAACAGAAGCATTCACATCTGCATTTACATACTTGCATAGGGTATGTTTCTGGTCTAAGGGCACAGAAACATATTCATTATCTGAAATCTATAGAGCAATTGTAGAGACATCTATAGTATATTAAGGTACACGGTGGCAATATATCTAAAAGAAGACAGCTAACCTCTAGGCCGGGTCGTCCTATTGCTCCAGCAGGTCCCTGGGGTCCTGTGTCTCCCTAAAAATAGCAAAGACACAAAGTGAGGTGTGATAAAGCATAAAAGACCAAGACATGTAACATACTGACTGAAAAGCATAAGAAAATTAAAACTTTTTTTGTGTATGAAGAGTTTGTACTTTCATTCCCGGAAGCCCTGTGTGTCCTTTGATGCCCTTGAATCCCTGAAACGAGAAAACAATCATAAGCTTCGTCCAATCAAAGAAAAGCTGCCTGTGTTTCTCCGTATTTGTTCCAACTGTTGATTTTTGTATTCATGAGCCACTGATAAAAACAAGAAAAAGGGAAAATAAATAAAATAAAATAAGGGACATTTAATACCGGTATTCCTCTTAGTCCAGGTTGGCCAGCTGGCCCTGGTTCACCCTGTTTGTATATGAGACAAGACGTTTATTAATAGGAAATAATTTTGTAATGCAGCACAATAATACTATATATTTCAAGTATTTATTTAGCACAATTATACCATGTACAATAATACTATAATTAATACTCAAAAAGAGATATAGAATATAAACAGTTGTACGTGTTCAAGATGTCATCTTCACTGACCCTTAAACCTGGTTTTCCATCTTTGCCATGCATTCCCTCCATGCCAGGTTGACCCTTGACACAAAAATGCAAAGAAAGCAAACCAAAAATATTATTTACTGAAAGTTAATGGGATTATTCAAAATCAAGCTGGTCTGAATGTCTGCTTTAAAGACAAAATGTGATGGTGGCGGTGATGTAACTAAAGACTAATGGCTATTTTAAAAAAATGTTTTGCCCAAATTGCCTGTTTCAATAGAAAATGTCAACTCAGTAAACAAAACACTGCACCCTTCAACCAATTCCATAGGGTCCTTAATAGGTTGTCGACTGACACTCACAGGCATGCCTGGGGACCCTGGTGATCCTGGGGGACCTGAAGGTCCCTGCGGACCCTGAACTCCAGCACTCCCCTAGGGGAGCAGAAGTACTGGATTAGTGCTTGACATAGAAGCATCTACTGTACATTCCACATGTACATTCCATTTTTGTGCCAGACAACACATTTGTAAAAGTGACTGTAAGAGATAATTTAGATTAATGTAAGTGGCAAGTCATCCATCATATAGAACTGTTCATACAGTATAAGAATTTATTTCCAGCACAAGAGATGAATGTCACTTATGTGGTATAATTTCATTCAGTACTGTCACTTGCCTTCTCTGCCTGTGGTCCTGGAGGGCCGGGGGGACCTGCTTTTCCTGGAAAGCCTGGAGGACCCTGAACATGACAGAAACAGTAAGAGATCTAGTTTGTTCTAATAAATAACAATTAGTGGCTCCAGAGACATTCATTTCAGGCTTTCTACGAGTTCACATTAATATAATTCTTAAATGAGATAAAGGTAAACTGATTTGGTTAATAGATAATCGAGGGATTAATGGTGCTGGTATATCATAGATTTTATGAAATGATTGGAAATTGTATTATATAGGCTACGCAAAGGGATGCACATCATAGAATTCATAACAACATTTAAAAATTTGCACAGAACAGATGTCTACCCTCTTCACCGAAGCCCATAAGATTTCTGGCCTTACCACTATGATAGAAATAAACAGAAATAGGGTGGAACAGGGGTGGTGGAGGAATGCCAAACGAATTGTCGGTTGGGAGTTGGGAAGCATTAGTTTATAGCCTTTATAACATCATTTCTATGGACTTTCGTTCATAACTCTATTTGAATAATCTCTGATGACTAACGGTCACCAAACTCCCACCTGTGATCCTGGAAATCCTTGGGATCCTTGGAAACCCTGGATAAGAAAAAAGTGAAAACCGTTACTATGCACACTGTAACCACAGCAACACAACAAAGATGATCCACCTGGGAATTTTACACAAAGTTATAAATATTTATCTTCCAGGAATCATAGGTATATGTTTAGAACATTTCTCAGATCTTGGACTTTTGAAAAAGCAAGCAGAACAGCATGCTCTGCATATTGTAATATCAAAGAATAAGGTACCATGAGAATGTGGTATCAGGAGATATGACAGATATGGAAACAACTTTTTAAGAAAAGTGTTTTGTTAGACAATATTCCTGGCATGCTTTTTTACCTGATCTCCCTTTGGTCCCATGGGTCCTGAAGTTCCAGCTTCTCCTTTAGGACCCTGCCAATCAAGCGAAGGTATGTTGTTGTTCAACATCATAAATTGTCAGTTTTTAAGAACTACGTTGTGAAAATCTTTGTTGCAAAAAAAAAATCAATGTTCTTCATCTGTTTTTTGGGTTTATTCTACAAGATGTCTGAAGCTTGTTTGTCTGATCCTAAAGCTATTACTCACAAAGACAACACAAAGGGAAATCTAGCTACCAAGATATATACTGTGCATGATTATCAGCCATTGAAGAGGTTGTCTCGGGACAGGCAAGGATAAAGAAGACAAAACAGAACTGCAGTGTTGTTATGGGTTTATCTCAATTTTAGAAAAGAGTCGATATGTGTGTAGCAGGAATAATAGCTGTATTAAAACAGAATGTTTGCTCACTGCTGGGCCCGCTGGTCCTTGATAACCTGGAGATCCTGGCGGGCCCTATAGAAAAACATAACAATGGAAAGTTTCAAACATTTATTTGTCATTTGAAAAGTTGAAAATGTGTGGATGTACATAAATTTCACATGACAGCCGTTGTTTAAACAGAGCCTTCTCACCGATTCCCCTTTTTGTCCCGCAGTGCCTGGACTCCCACGCTCTCCTTTCAATCCCTAAACAAACAACCACAGATTTAAACCCTCTGATCAAACATTTAGCAGCCACACCACTCATCACTGTTATGAAGCGCATACACATCTGTGTGTAATAAGTGAGGCTTAGATGTACTTACAAGACTTTTTGGGGCCATTATATATATTATATAATGACATTAGCGCTATATGGAAATTTAGACAGGAAAGGTCTAATGCTACTTACAGGCAGTCCGGGTGGTCCCATAGTTCCAGGATAGCCAGGATTTCCTGGTGGACCCTTGATAAAGCAGATTGACAGTAGTGAAAACCAGTGAACACATATATTTAATAAAACAGAAAAATGACAAAATTCAATAACTTGTAGATTGTACAGTGCAGCTGATTAAGGACACCGATGACGAATATTCTTGAATTACTACAACACAAAGGTTGACTCACCTGTTCACCTTTTTGTCCTGGAAGCCCATCTGTCCCTCTTTGACCTTGCTGACCCTGTGGTTAAAACAGTAATCAACATGAGAGACAAAACATTGTACATATAAACATTTTGGGTATATACCATATACCTAACTGACACTGATACTGTAATACAACAGTTTGAGGGCATTCTGAAAGATTTTTTAAAATTCTTCTTGGTCTACTGCCTCATGATAACTTGGAGAACTTTGCACCTTCTCACTGTCTTACAATATATTTCTGTAAGTCTAATGGTAATATATAACAGTTTATACAGCTGCCACCAGCTCTGCATTTACTTCCTAAGTGACAATTGAATATAAGAGGTATGAATAATCCCTCATTTGTATTCCAGAAAACCAGACAAATGATGCAGAGTTATTGCCTTTATTGTTTTTACTTTTATTGTTGTGGGACATAATCTGCCTATAAGCTATTGGATGCAAAATGAAATACACCTGAGCTGAATCTCTGATTGGATAATCTATCAGTGAATTCCCTTTACATACATACACCACTTTGTTTTTCTAAACTACATATAACTAAATGGGCTGTGAGGGAGAACAATGTGCAGCTCTGAAGGGCCTGTAAATTTTGTGAGGACATTTCATTGGGCAAGGTCAACGGCAAGTGGATTGCAATGTCATAAAGCATTTCCCTTGGGAAAAATAAAAGCATATAAATTATAATGACGTAATGCGTGGGTCTTCAACCTTTATCAGGCCAAGGACCCTTTGGTTGATGGGCAGACAGAGTGCAGTTATATTCTGTATAAAACTGAACTATAGAAACAGGCATATATTACCACATTTTAAAGTATTTACATACTTTATGATGCTTATATTGCATGGCCATTAAAATAATGATTACTCGTGTAATGACTCATGTCAAGTAAAGTTACAATCTACAACTATATATTTTAATGTGAAAAGGATTTCAGGTTTTTAACTCAAGCATTACTCATTACTCATTCAAAAAGTTGAAAAGAACAGTCCTAATCAGATTTTTGTAAATGTATTACAGTCAGATTTGATTCGAAGGTTGTTTTTCTTTATTCATGATGTGACTCAGTGGTCGATTCCTGTAATTTAACATTGAAAAAAATGACACACTTTTTCTCTAAACACTAATCTAGAAAGAAAAAGAAAAATGGCCCTTATTGTTTGGCTCTTTAGGCAATAACTACCTTTTATTCTCCTGAATCTTGCTGAGTGTACAGTCTCCTCAACAGTTATACATCATTCTATTAGCGGATCAATTCCACAGAAAATGTCCATTTGGAAAACATCGGCCTAGTGTAAATCTTTATTTTCTGCTTTTCTGTACTAACAGGAGAGGAAAAAGGGGAAGTGAGAAAAAAATCAACACTGCTGATTTTGTTGTTTCCAACTGATTCGATAGAAGCAAATTAAAGAGTCGGATAAAGCTCACAAGGCATAAACCTGCACCACATTAAAATAAAATCCATTCTGGCTCAGTCTCGATTCATGCCGTTCACAGCGGTGGAAAATAACCTGTCAGCCCGGCATATACGATGGCCTCACTCATGTCGCTATGGTAATTGAACAAGTGCGGTAACATTAAAGTTTATTTCACTGACACGGCATTCATTACAAAGCATGAGAGAATGGGCTGATGGGTAATTAAACCTCTTCTGTATGAGTTTGTTTGAGGTGATCATGAGTTGGTGTGTTGTGACTTACATGTAGGCCAGGGGGCCCTTGAGGTCCCGGGAACCCAATATTGCCCTATATGGTGGAGAGAGATGATGAGCCAGCAACAATTATTAACATGATTTTAGATGATAAACAATATTAAACAAGAAATGAAAGAAACATAACTCTGTAAACAGCACATTCTACATAATTAGAACGAGTCCCAGTCGGCACACACACGTTTTAACTCGGCACAAAGTCTTGACTTTGATTTCCATTTTGGTATTGACTGGTTGCTAAGCTCCACCTCAATGGTTTCTGTTAGCTTTCCAGAATGTTCCAGGAGAATAATTGGTGATTTAAGTGAACAGCAAGGTTTTTAAAAACATTTGATAATGAAAAGCAAAAAAAAAAAATGTATAAATATTATTTTGTACAGCAGATAAAATGGCACTGCAAAACATTAGAAAATTTATCAGACAATTTTGTCATCAAATTGTTAAATTAGACAGTAATATGAAAAAACTACAAAGACTTGTAGGTAAACCTAATAAACCTAAAACCCTTAAACCTAATCTGGGAATCTTTTAGAAGATATTCATCAGTTCTGAGCCACACCTGTAGGGGGCTCTCTAACTTCACAGTAAAGCTCAATGGGCTGTTTCTCCTTCTTGGTTTTTCACTAATTGAAAACAGTGAACCTAAAACAAAACAGATCACACAAACAAACATCGCACCCTGGGACTAAATGCTAATGACTGAATCAAGTCATGCAGAACAGTCCACCATATGCTGCACTTCTACAACGGGGGCTCAGCATTGGTTTGTATCTATATATGATGTGAACTGTGCTTTGAAAGCCATCTGAGGTCACTGAGGTTTCTAAGAGAGGGCACAAATGGGAATCCTGCCAGTAATTGCCTCTTAGGAGGGGATCTGGAGCAAAAAACAGCCAAAGCACAAACTTACAGGGTTGCCAGGAAGACCAGAAGGTCCTCGCTCACCTCTGGGACCCTACAGTACAAACAGACAAAAAGGGTTTTATGACACACAATTTTAAAATCTGTTCTAACAAAATACGTGATCTGTAGTACACAAATATATGGGAACACTGAACCTAAATAATGAGCAGTTTAAAGGTGACAGACTGTCACATACATTCACGGTGTGAAAACAAGATTCATTTTTTCATTGTGACTGTACTGTAGCTCGTACGCAATCAGTGGCATTTGTTTGAAAAGGTATGAAGCAAAAGGCCCATGCAATTATAATTACAAAGGAACAGTTTAATCAAACAAGGTATTTGTACAGTACTCTTGGAGAGTCTTGTGGAACGTTACACAACCATTTTCAATTGTTTTCCTTATAAGCACTTTGCTTTGACTTATTTTTTTGTACTGTATTATTAGAAATTTAATACATTGGCGAGCTACCCGAAAAATCGCTCAGCCAAATACAAGCTCTGTCAGGAGAAATACGGTGCTTAAATCAGATAAAAACAGTAGATCTGTCTCATCTGTCTATCTGCTGCTGTGATATTTAAAAAGCTTTTTGCTCTGATCCAGTACCTAGTGAGCTGTTTACCAAGACAGTATTTAAAACTTTTGGCTGAGGTAAGATACCTAGTTTGGCTACATCACGTGTCCTAAGGCAATCCCAGAATGCACTGCGGCAAATGAATGTTAAGATGGTGACGGAGAGAAGGAAAATGTTGATTATAAATATGCTTTAATTAAATAAAAAACACCAAAAAAAAAATCAAAAAGTTTAAATTGTTTAATTAGACTATTTTACCTATTATATGTGTGGGCTATAACATTCAATTCTCCCATGCACATCACATATGTAGTGTGCAGAGTTGCCACCTACGTAGAGCATTTCAAATGAGTCACTTAAGAAGTTCAGCTGTGCAGTTAGAATGCTCCCTTTGATAAGCAAAAGACAGCAAGGCAGCAGCTGCAATATGTTATTAACTTCACAGGATAAACATCTACTGAATATCAAAATATCTCTCTCACCGGCTCTCCTTTGACTCCTGGTGTCCCTGGAATACCAGGCATTCCTGGTGGACCAACACACTGACCACTGCTAGTCGTCTGAAAAGATTAGCCGGAAACAGTGTTACAACCAATCCTGCATAATTTAAAAAGAAGTACAAATCTTTTATGTTTGGGGGGAGTGGACTGTTTTGTTTAGACCATAGGATATTTGAATTGCTGAGAGACTGCTCTTTAATCACTCATAAGACGTAATGGAGTTCTTAGGGCTGTTTTGTTTTCATCTTAGTAACTTCTAAACTTCCATAGGAGAAATAAAGTCTTCTGTTTACATACAATAGAAGTAGAACAGAAGTACAGAAAAACAGAAGTAGAGAAATATGAAATGAATGTGGATAGCACAGCTCAATGTTCTTGGGAAAATCTGATGAGAAAAGTTACGCTCATAAGTTCAAAAGCTCTGGGCTTAACATCTTCGCAAATCTATGTGAGATAATGTTGATATCTCTTCTTTGACTGAGACAAGTGTGAGATTACTAGGGTCTGTATCTTGGGAGATTATTCAGAGATGCAGGAAACTTCAGCTAAAGGTCTCTGTTTACTGCCGCTGCAATTCCACTGCCGTCTAGGACAATCTCATTTGAATTTATTTCCTATAGGGATGTAAGCACAGCACTGACTGCTTCACAAACTCACAGGCCCTCTCGGTGCTTCCTCTTTCTGCAGTTGCTCTAGACACTGTAAAAGTAACCACAGAAGTGTGTTTACAAACCCGTGTTCTGTATGTGACAATACTGCAAGACACTGGTATGTTTAAACAGCATATAACTACAGACAACAAATGAGAATGTTATTGACCTAAACCCAGACCCTTGTCTATTTAATACCAATTACATCATTGTCATGCCTCTCACCCGCTCGCATCCTTCTAAAGGCACAACGCCAGGCTTGCCCTGATCTCCCTTCTCGCCCTTAGCTCCAACTATGCCGGGCACACCTGGTAGGCCCTTAGAACATTCTCCACACCCCTCCTACAGT
>JAZGTJ010006540.1:0-24690 GCA_036877575.1 Botia almorhae | reverse complement strand
GATGACTTCCCAAAAAGTTGACGTGTATGTTGGTTATATAATTTACATATTTTTTAAATTTAAATGTTTTAATCATTTAAATTGATTTTACGAATTTAATGCAGTATCGCATTATTTACCAAGTTATCACATTTTTCTTCAATATCTTGCAGCCCCTTCTGAAGCAATAAAATGTTGGCCACTGTTGTTATAATTTGGCTCTTTCCATAGCTTGTCTGGTAGAGAGCATGTTGCAGGCAACGAATAGGTCATAGGTTCGATTCTCGGGGGGGGGGACCCACTCTGCTCAAGATCCCCTTGCAGTCCATGGAAGAAAGACAATTTGGAGGGTATGCAAGTAACCAATGACAGTATTTTCAATATGCTGGTGAACTATAGCATCCATTTAAAAAATGCTGATAGGTCCAACATTTGAACTTCACTGTGCTGGAGGCAGAGAGGAAAAAGTGTGGCTGGTAATTTAATGGTTGACAATACAGCTACAGAAGGCTTGTGAGGAAGAATCACCCATCAAAGGTAAAAACAAAGCCAGAAACACAGCAACAGGTCTGAACATCTTACCACAGGACTCGGGTTTCCTGTCCTCCACTACAAATCCACTCTTCCGGACCAGCACATCTGAACAACACCACATTATATGACACAGGACACACACATTACAGATAGGACATGAGAGAAGACTTAAATGAACAAAAATGAGCCATGGAACAAATACACAAAGTGTGGCTGTTTTGAAAAAGGTCATTGATACTGGAAAACTGAGGTAATTCCAGGTCCAAATCAGGATAACTGCCGCCAACTTTTATTGTAGCACAATCATTTTGACTGGTCTCATAGTTTGCAAAAAAAAATCGTGTTTACAAAAATGCACATACAATGGAATCCAGAACATTCAGTTTCCCAGGTGTTAACCTAAAAAAATCAATAACCAGCACATTATCAGCACAAATGGAGATATAACCAGTAAAGACTTTGAGGTGAAAAGTTCATAGAGAGATAACACTCTAAAATGGTTACACAAGTTAACCAGTTTCCGCTTTTATTTTGTAAAGTACGACTACAAAAAAACTGTGCAGTTAATCATAAAAGAGCAGATTGTGAAAATGATCAACCCGGCCTCACAAAAATTTAACTGATAGTGTTTAGCGGTGATGCTATAAATTTAACATTGGTTTCCATCTTTATTTATAAACATTATCATGCAAAAGAGCCACACTTCTAAAGATAAAACTGAGAGGACACGGAACAGCACACTGTGGTTAGAATGGGTTAGTCATGCATCAGAAGATGAGCCCAACACCAGAAGAGAAGAACATGAGAAAAACACATGCACCACACGGTCTCATCTCCAGTCACTTTTCTCCGTAATGCTCTTACATAACAGTAAGCACACACCAGTGTTGGGGAAACTACTCTGAAATCTGCAACTTTTTATCCATCCCAACAATGCAGTTTACTAGAATGAACTTTCCAGCATACGAGCGAGAGCAAGAAGGCAGATTATTAGTGTGTGTTGATTTTAGCCTCAGCTAAGCTAAGTTCACAATGCTCAGTCAGGCTGTGCAATATGACATTAAAAACAGCAACGTAGCATTTTGTCACACTACACCGCTAATTGCTGAACAAGTAGCTTGTAAAAGCTACGCTACTCTGGAAACGACTAAACTATTCTCATGTTACAAAAAATTGTTGCGTTAATAGCGTTGTTCGCCAACAGAGGCAAACAACTACCTCGGAAAACAAGAAAAAATTCTTTTTTTTTCCTCGGATAAAGTATTTCGCAGAATATCCTGATAAAATTCTGTCATTTAGTTCCCAGACAGACAGCCAATCACTATGCAGCTAGTGTTTTATTAAAAACAGCAGTTCCGTTCACACAATGCAAATCGTATTTTAGTTGTTAATGATTATCACATTGTTTTCCACCATAAACGTCACGTTAATGCTCAACACTGCTTCTGCATCTCCTCGCTGGTTCTCAACAGCAGCTGAGAGGGAAAAACAGGACCGAAATTCCAAGGAAAAACACACTGACAATGTCTTTCAGCTGCCGAAATCGTGGCCAGGAACATGTGCATCGTTTATGGTCAGCAAGTATGAATCATGCCGCTGTTTAAAGTCGTTCCACTGCAGTTAGTGGACGGGCACAGCCCTCCATCTGTGCTGTGTGTGGAGAAAACTGTTTCCATTTTAGAATCTGGAGAGACCATGTGAGAAGAACAGTGTGCTTCAGTCCACACCACACAAACACAAGTGCTTGGGACACCAGTTAGTACAACTAAACACTAACGTTCTGTATGAGTAGAGGAAGTGTGAGTGTCAAAAGAACAAGGGTGAAAGAGAGTTGCTTTTGAGGTTATTTACCTGTAGGGTCAAATTCGTGTGTAGGGGTGGAGGGCAGCTTGTCGCTTTTGGGCCTCTTGTCAGGCGGATTATCTCTGCTGAGGATGCTACTGGTTCTGGAAACACAGATGTCGACATCAATAAAGCATGTTAACATTCAATGAACATAGACCATGATCAGATCTCATGACATTCCAGGATATGCAATACCATGGTTATCATAGAAGTAGTAGTTCACCCAGACCTACAAATATCAACATTTATGTTAATATTAATTTGGCAGACAAGCGACTTACTTGACATTCAAGGGATACATCTTTATAAGTGCTTGGGAATCGAACTCACAACCTCACAATTCTCTACCAGTTAAGCTACAGGAACAGTCATTAATAAAAATATTTGGTTGACCATTAGTTGAGACAGAGTTTAAGGGCACTGACGGATGGTGCTGTGTATTGGTTTGTGTTGTGTAATGTAGTGTGCTACTTGCTTTGTCAATATCTACATCAACACTATCAACATACTTCCACTAATGTAGCCCTATTCATTACACATTGATTAAGAGGCTCCATATTTGTTCTATAACGACCTGCTAGTTTATCAACAGAAAGGCCCAACAAGTAGACAAGCCTGTGTACACCAGTAAGACTGCAGATCTATATGTATCGCGGCACTAAGGTGAAGTGGGAGGAGTGTTTGGTCTGGTCTGGTCAGCTCTCTGCTCACACACTGTGTAAGACTGTTCTCTGGGCCAGCCAGTGATGGGACACAGCACTGAACAAGCTCTTTGTAGGCCCTTCTAACTGCACCTAACTGAGGCCCACTGTATAACGCATGTGCTAACCGTCTGCGGCTATTTTTTCACCTGGACTCATGTCCCGCAGATAGACGCCTACTTTTTGAAGGACATGATTTACAATTAAAGTTTATGTCCTGATCTTTTGGCACAAAGGAATTGCTTTATACCTACCAGCCTTTCTGTGTAACTTGTGGGGCACAGGGAAACTGTAAATTTAAGATTTGCATATGATAATACAGTAGATTTACAAATAACTAAAAAGTAGATTTACAGGTAGCTGATATTAGGCTGTTATTTTCACATATAAAAAGGCAGCTGCATTTGACTTTTTATTTAAATAGTTATGAAGTGCTACGTGGATTACAGAACAGGCTCCAAGATTGGAACCCATTTAGTAATTAGTATTACCAGCTTACTGTACGTTGAGCATCACTCTTCATCCTAACTAAGCAGCAAACAACTAGTTTTAAGCATCAAATACTAAAAAAAAAAAAGTACAATAAAAATCCCAAAGTTACTTGATGTTTAAACTACAGCTGTGAGTTTCAGACCAGTAAGACTTCACTGTGAGTGGGACTAGAAAATAAAAACCAGGCGGTTGACAAATGTCTTATGCAATGCAGCTGATGGTTTGAACGGTTACAACAACAACTCAGATTAACATGACTGTTGTGCCAGCGCGAGACATAATGTTACACGGGTTTCTTAGCAAAGGTTTTCAAAACATGCTAAAACTGTGTTAGCCCCCCTAAAAAGGCATTTCTTTCAAAATTGCTCCGATTATTAGCTTTCTGGTGCCTCAGACCCACAAATTAAGTGATACTGACACAAAATAATCACCTCAGCATTTTAAATGGTGAAGAGTGATGGAGAGTGCACATCTTGACCAGCTAAAAACACATTGGTCCATCAGCGTAACAGACTGTCGACTGTGTGTCAGCCCAACTTCTGGTTCAATGTGGGACAGTATCAGAGTATTGGTTCCATACCCTCACAATGAAGGGTAAGACATTTGTTGTGTGGCTCACAACACATGGAATAATGTTGCCAAAGCTATACTAACTTTTCTACGATTGCTTCAGAGGTCAGCAAACTGTGAAATTAACACTGGAGTCGAGTAATGGAAAGAGCTTTCAGGGATTAGCACGGCCATTACGAGACCGCAGGATTATGCAAAGCAATTTTTAACCACTGGTAAACTAGGAGTCTAACGAGAGAGCAGCTGTCAATCACTTTTTCAATGAAAACTCAATTAACAAAATTTGACCTTGAATACAGGCACAGGCCACAAACACAGTAATTGTTTCTTCTAAATGGGGGGTGCGATTTGCACATTTACTTCACCTTTTAATTTTCCTTTCATTTCTTAATAAACATTATATCGTAAACAGCAAGGTACTAGAAAGACAGCAAGAAAATATACAAGAGACAAAGCACCACACCACATCTTCCATTCGACATATGGTCTTAGTCAGGCTAATCTACAAGCAATGCAAAAATATCTGGCTCTCTCCTGAAGAGATTATTCTGCGATAATAACTGACAGTGTGGTTTTACCGTAACCACGTGTTGGACAGATAATTGTTTAACAGCTACTTGCTACACTAACGTACATAAAATATTAACATTGAAAAATATTGTGGGCAATAATAAATAAAACATTGAAAAATATTGGCAATGAACATAAAATATTGAACATTATATTGTAATTTTATGACAATACATTTTTATGGGAGACATACACTAGCACAATGCAGGTGACTGGTTGTCAGGGTTGCCTGTCAAACAAACTGTTTAGCAGACCGCAAAAACCCCATGACTGACCAATCAGAACAGAGTAAAGTGCATAAAGTAAAATCAAAAAACAACACAGTATGAATAAGCAGGCAACAATGCTAAGGGAAATGAACCCAAATCAGATTGAGACAGAAACTCTTTGAAACACTCCAAAACAAACTTAATAGTTCTTTAGGCTTCAGAACTGTGTTCCTGTCTGTATCAGAGCTCGCAATAGTGACACAAGATCCTTTTGAGGGCAGTTTGAGGGAACTGAAAGGGTCATTTATGAAAGTGGATGTAAAATGTTCCGTGTTCTGCTGCCACCGAAGACATGGAATGGAAAAGCTAACCCAAACACCTAAATGACTAATAATCATACTTTTTAAATATGAAATTCTCCCTAATGATTCACACATGCGGATTGTACACATAATAATACAAACATCTAAAACAACATCTGTTACAGTAATGCTGCACATTTTAATACTGTAACATTTTCTCTGATCTTTAAAGCAGGTCTTTGCTTCTTAATTGTGGAGCTCAACAGCATTTTGAGGGAAATGTCAGATTTAGGGGAGGCCCATTTTCACTCATGAAGGAGGAGAGGGAGGTGTGGTGAGGGGGTGTTTAGAAGGGTAAAGGAAGTGCAAGAATGGCAGGGGCAGAGGGGCTTGGCTTGGCGGAGGGGGGTGTTCTCTGCTCAATTGAGGTTTTGTGTAATAATGGAAAAACGTTCCACGTGAAGCCAGAGAAGCCTGGATGAGGGACACCCCAATTACTCTCGTCTGAAAGGCGTGTTTGTCAGAAACCACTTGAAGGAAAAGCTGAACGCGGGGCAGAAAACAACATGGCAGAGCGACATGAAGAAACAAGGACTCTTTTGCTGTTTTTCTTTTGTGCGTTTTTAAAAGTTTGTCACAAATTTCCATGCAGTAATTGTGTAATACTGAGCATCAACTCACTGTTATAAACTGTTATAAAAAGTTTTTCGGTGCTCAAGGAAAATGCGAGTGCCGTTTTCCATGCTAACAGTCACGGTCACAATGAAAGTGTTGTGGGTAGTCAGCAGAGTTTTTGTTCATTTTGCTAAGGTGCTCTGCAGTAGGTTGTTGCTGGAGCATTGCAAGGGTATACTTGGTAATTTCGTACTGGTCAATGTCAAAAAAACAATTGCAAGGCTTTAAAATATTCTGATCGCTAGATAGAGCTAAAATACTTTAAAGTTCGTACAGGATTTTTGTTCACCATTTAGACAAGACGATGGTTTGACTAAACAAGTTGCAGATAGTACAATGCTAAAGAAGTTTAATACTCAGGATTAGTCATTTGCTCATATCCCTAACGTTAACCTTGACCAACATTAATACTGATGAATCGTGAACAGTTAACCTGCACCTATGTCATTCTGATTACTCAACTGGTACAAAACCGCATTCACTACCCAGCCTTTCTGCAATCAGATACCGGCCACTGCAAGTGCATTTCCTGCATGCACACAATGTGCAAGCCAGTATGTGTTCTGCTGTGGTTCATGATGTCGTGCTTGGGTCATGGTGGGCAGGCTGGCAGGCAGATGGGGGGTGGGGAGGGCAGGGAGCAAAGGGATGATATCAGCACTGGCGGGGCAATCGAGAAAAAAAGTGTACGCTGGTCTGGCAGAGAGAGACGGAGAGAGAGACAGGGAGACAGAATGATAATGAGAGAGACGGAGAGAGAGAGACAGAGAAAGAAAGAAAGAAAAGAAAGAGTGAGAAAGAAAGAAAGAAAGAAAGAGAGGAAGAAAGAAAGAAAGAAAGAAAGAGAGGAAGAAAGAGAGAAAGAAAGAAAGAACAATCAGGAGAGAGAAAGAGAGACAGAAAATGAGAGAGACTGAGTGCAGGCCAAAAAGCAAACACATGGTTTGTATCCAGTATGGTCCACAGGACCTCTGTGCTCCAGTCGATGACATCACTGAAGCGCACGTCTGCTTAGCTCCAAATAACCGTGCATGTCTGCGTGTGTCAGTATGATTTACACTCGCATGCACAGAGCAGTGACCTGACACAAGGGGCAGACTGCACAATTTGAGACATTACACCACAGAGCGAGCATTATGGGGCACAATAACCTTAACGGAATGTTCTGGGTTCAATGCATGTTATGCTACATCAACAATATCTGTGTTAGACTGCAAATTACCACAGAAAATAATTCTGACTCATCCCGTAATCTAAAAAAAACAATAAAGCACTAAGGAAGTCTACGGAAATCCACTGCACCTGGATATACATTAAAAGTTTCGAAAGCTGTTAAAGGGCTGTTTCAAAAGTATAGCCACCAAACATTGTTTTAACACATTGTGGTAGAACCGCTTACTAAACCTGTTTAGGTGAAGCTATGTCCTGTCTTTCAGATCAAACCATGCAGATCTGAACTGGGTAGACCTGATAACCAGCATACATGAAAACATAGCAGAAAAAGACAAAACTATTTGTGAAGCACTTTTTACATGGAACAAACTCCACCCACAAAAATAATGTCAGGGCATATTCAAAAGTTCATCCACCTAAAACAACAGTCCCAAATCAAAAGGAAGATTAAGACTTTTAACTTTACAGTTAAAAATGAAAGAAAGACTTTAAAGCTGCACTCTGTATCTTTTCTGACCTGTCTAGCGCCATTTCTGTTTAAAACATAAAATTGCAGGATAATCCTATTTATTTAATCCTACCAGTTATTTTCTTTACGCGGATGACAAGTTTAAATTCTAAACACGCTGCAAGAACAAGCTACAAATCTACCGACTGATGTTTCCCGCAAAATCAGACCCAACAGCTCAAATTATAAACCATTATCATAAACTGGGTAAGGTAGAGAGATTGTTTTGAACACTAGATCTGTCATGCTTTTGTTCAGTGTTAACCAAAAAATTCATATTGCAGCTTTAAGCAAGTACACAAGTAAATAATTTCCTGTGGTAATCAACTGCACGCCACAGAAGCTATAAACAAAGCTTTAGTTGTTTCTGAATGCATTACATTCCTACAACCAATTAACAAGCAGAACTACAAGTTTACAAAGTCTATGCAAGAAATAAAGCATGCATAGTAACCTTGTACTCGCACACTGCACTCTTTCGCTTCTCCTTCAATTTCATAAACAGGAACTTAGTCTATATGTGACAATTAGCCACTACAGAGGTCCTCACTTTGATAAGACTGCTTGAGTCAGTGGAAACCTCTGAACCAGAAGCCTCAGGAGAAAATGAGGACAGTATCATCATCATCGTTATTGTCTTTTCACACAAAAAATAATACAAGCTATTTAACGCTGACTGTCAGCCATTTTTATTCAAAATGGCGGCAACTACGATCACCACTAAACAAAATAAGCAAATCTATGAAAGCATCTAGGCAAATAAGGCAAACGCTTTTCGGATGGACGTGACAGGCAGGAGTCACAGTGTTTGGAGTCTTTATGGCTTCAAGCTCACCAACTGGCACTAACGGAGCCCACATTTGCTCCAAACATCAGCTGTTCAAACCCATTACACATTGACGCAATCAAACAAGAGCACAGCATGTGTGTGTGTGTGTATCTCTGTATACGAGCTACACACAGCTATGGTGTAGGTAATAAAACGCAAAAAAATAATGTCTAATGTCTACGTAGAAGAGTCATTTAATAACATCAGTAGTAAAGCTGGGCCTCTGCGATAACCAGCCCCTCCCCCAAGTGACATCACAATGAGGACTGGGTGGGGGATGGGGATTTGTGGCCCGGAGAGATTTGTCTTTTCTGCTCCAATAAACTCACTCACCCGTCCTGACAGGACTTGAGGATGTGCATTTCTTTACGCTAAATTGTCTGTTTAAATTCTTTGATATGGTGAGAGGAGTTTAGACGGTGACTAGTTCGCGACTCAATTCGCCACCAATGTCAAGAAGACAAGATGATGCTGGAAGGCATTCGCTGCTTGCATCAGTCCACAGCTCACAGCAGTATTTGCTATAATATCTGATCATAGTAACGCGTTACTAAGTCCCAACGAGGGTGTAGGTGATATTCTGCTAAACCCTCTGCCTCTCAACCTGTTAACACTTACACTGTGGTTTATTAACTGGTTTTTAGCTACTTTTCTATAACTATATTTGCAACACAATACAACATTTTAAAGCATTTGTGCACACGATGTCTAGCATACGTTGGAGTAACCGTTTAATCGGTAAACTAATTGATCGATTAATCAATAATCTAATCAGTTGTTAGCTCCACCTTGTAAACATGTAGGCCACAAATTTCTTCATTATTTGCCCCACAGGCCTCCGCTGTGAGTGCATGACTGTACAAACTGTGAGATGAGTCTAAATGAATTCCTGTGGTAATCGACAGAATGCGGCAGATGCGTCGATACAGCTTAAGTTGTATTTAACCCGGAACGTTCCTTTAATGTTCTCTATGGTCGTTTTGCTGACCACTTTCTTTAATACGCGAAAGAGCAGATCCATTTTATTTTTGCGCACCAGAGCCATGCTAATCCTGCAGCCAACTGTCATGCCTTTTTCTTTCTCATCTCTCCATCAGCTGTAAAGCACACAGCGTACAGGATTAATCTCAGCAAAGCCTTGCCACTCTGCCCCAGAACCTACGCAAGCTTTAAGAATCTATGCAGCGTGAGGAAGAAGAGGCCAGGCAAATAAATCATAACCAATCGTTTTCTGCAGTTCCCTCTCTCTAACTGCACACTATCAGTCACAGTTTAATGTACCAGAGAAACAACAGCACAGCAGTTTGGTTTTCTCTTGGCACAGATCGCCAGGCACTGCATAAGCCCAGACTATGAAGGGAGAACGAATATATCAGATCTCAGTATGGCATTAAGAATACAGAATATTAGATTTTCATCTATACAGATTGTAGATTTTATCTATATACAAGCAGCAAATGTTTAACTGACGCTTCAAAGCCTGTGCAAGAATCAAATTTAGCATTGACTGGTGAAGATGTGAGTTTGCTGGTGTCAGCCGTTTTGGCATCAGTGTTTGTTGGCATTAATTTCTGCTTCATAACACTCCAGCCCCTCGGCTAATGCCCCTCCCCCCTCCTCTCCAACAGCCAGGGGGCAACTGGCTACCCTTCACATTTCTCCCTCACTGCCCTGGTGTACAGGGGAATCTATGTTCAAACAACCCCTGTGAAAGGATTCTCAAACTTCGCTTGGCATTTGCTGTACTGTGAGTCACTGCAGCTCGGAAAACCAAATACTGACTGTCTTACAGCTCTCCATTTCCATTTCTTTAGGGTACCAATACACTAACATTAACTTAGCCTTAGTCTTAGAAGGGTTTCTAAAACATACTGTACACTAAAATGGCAAAAGCTGGATAATTCCACCAGCTGCACTCTGATTGGCTGGCCATTATTTTACATTTAGGAGTCAGGGTGCACCGATCTTGTGATAGTATCACCGATGTGATAGTAAGGCAAATTGTGCCCTGTGCTATTTTTTGGACAACCAACTGTTGCACATCAGCATGTTATAGTGAGTATGCATGTAAGTTACCCATCTGTAAACATCAGAAATAAAAAAAAAACTTTAGAATAACCTACAGTGCGCACCTAACTTTATGCTGATAATTAAAAGCCCGTCTTGTGGGAACATAAGAAGCGTTTCTTTGTAATATACATGAAAGTTAAAGCTAACAATTAAAATGGTACAGATAAAGCTGTGAAACGCGAACTAGACAGTTATCATTATGTTTAAAAGAAAACAGGCCTAATATGTATTGCGTGGGCTAACGGTTACAAGCACAGTAAAGAAACCAGTGTTTTGCTAATCATATTTACACAATGGTTCACTTTCCTTCTAAAGGCGTGTAATATCAGCCAAAAGATCACAAATTATCTCTATAATCTCACTTAATTTGCATTACAACCACAGAAGTTCCAGCATTTAGCAAAGCTGTCGCATTAATGCCACTTTCATAACGTCGACACACACATTTTCACACGCCCACTCAATACTGATGCTTAAACACTTCATATGCTGCCCAATAAGCGAATGTTGAGGTTCATGAAATTGGTGCTTTGTGGGTTTACCAGCACTTGCTACTTAGCGAATGAAGTAGCTCTCTGTAAATTCTGGGCTGTATGTTAACGTCTAATGGCTAACTTTTTAACTGACGTCACCGCAGACACGGTTCAAACAACCAAGCCGAGAAACAACTCACACAAATGTCATGGGTGTTGTCTGTTACTGGGTGTTAAAATCCTTCCCAAATCTTAGAGAACCTGCCCGTACTTATAATAATTACTTGATGCTGTGAAATATAGTTCTTGTCAGTTGGCTAATGCAATATATGTTACTCCCAGAGGGACTGGTGTGCTTATTTTGTAACACAAGTTCATTCATGGCTATCTTCTGCATGAGACTGTGATTTCCTGCGAGTTACTTCAAGTCATACAGTAGACTTCCAGTTGATTTCACAGCCCGATGTTTAATCGCTGTCAGCTGGAATCTTCTGCACTGCCAGAGAAACCAACATATCTGCACAGCACTGTCAAACCCAAACTATGATTTTAGTACAGCAAAAAAATTCCTTTTCACAGTTGTTTTTAACTGCCCAGTCATGGCTTAAATGAAGTATATTCAGGATCTCCACTAACTCTCAAAGCTTTCTCAGACATTACTTCTACAATCTTAAAACTAAAAATATCTACAAAATATAAATAAAGCTGTGTCATGTTTTCAATACCTTCTCTTTTTCTATCACAATATGTAGAGATAACTATATCTGGTAAGTTGTTTTTGCTGAAAACTGTAAGCACTAACAAAACACACAGTGAGTTTGAGCAGCCTGACCAGGCCAACACAGCAGCAATGGCTCAATCAATGTCGTCAGTGTAGGACGGGACTACCTGTTTGTCCAAACAATGCCAGACAGAAGGAGTGTTTCCGGCATGCAGGCATAAAGAAAACCTATTTTCCTATTCAAGCTGCACATTCTGTACAACGCAGAAGGCTTTGAATATAACAGCGAAGCTATGTCAGCCTTTAACACCCCAAAGAAAATGACAATAAGCATTTTTGAAAGGACACATGACTCAGTTGTTTCTAAGTTTACGTGCTTATATATTTACGTTAGTCATCTTGCGGTTACTAGGCGTGTTGCAGAGATTTTCAGCTGTTTTACCCAAGGTAAAGGTGAGTATAGGTGTGGCCCTGTAGTGAATAGCACATTTGTCTGGAGAAGGAGGGGGCAGGGCAAGGTGGGAGGGTGTAGGCCGGGGGTGTCAGACATTGTTTTGCCTCAGCAGGGGCTGATGATTCTTACAGAGACAGTTCTGGTGCAGAAAGAGCTCTGTTAAGGAGAAGGGGTGGCTGTTGCGTGCATGCCAAAGTGGCAGCAGGGTGCGAGGCCGGCCCATTCTGACTCTTCATTTACACGCCAGTAAGAGTGTCTGTCAGCCACTATGGCCACTATCACAAGCTCACAACAATACCAGGTGCTAGCATTTAGCTTTGTGTTTGCTGCATTGTTAGTGTGTATTGGGACAGTACAGACATTCAGAAAACGTTGCTCAGGCAGACAAATCCACTGCTTAACAAATCCAAAAATTACAGAAAACAAGGGGTGTGTGTTAGAAAAGCACAGCCCTTGTGTTGATACTATGAGCTAAAGCCGAAGTGGTCCAACCGGTTTTGAATTTGAAAATAATGGCTTAAAAATCACGGATTCGGGCGAGATCTGCATGGACATGGCGGCCAATAAACACACCCTGTACGCCAGCGTATTAAACCACAACACAGCTAGCTTTAATGTATCTTATATAAACAAAACATAAATCACCATAGCCAACCCCCTCCCTCACTCTCAGTAGCCTACTGTAATAAGAGCAAAAATACTCCTTACTGTAACGCAAAAATACAGCTTTCAATAAAGTCCGGCCGTATATGTACATAACATTAATTACAGCCTAGCATTTGTTGTACTGAATTTAGTTTACAATAACTTAACCGTAATACAAAACGTTTTTTTAATTAAAGTTTTAACGCATTACAGTCATAAGAATTAAAAGGGTGTTCAGCTGTATGAAAATGTTGTCACAAATCTTAAATAGCCTGAAAAACAGCCTTTATTCTCTTTACGCAGTAATATGTCTACTTACATTATGAAATTACGATTCAATGGTAAAATACTGTATATCCTGGACATTAGTGAAAGTGCCCCAATAATACTGCCAACATGAGCAAGATTATACCAATAATAACTGATGCAAGCTAGACTACATTATTCCCAGAGCTACAGGCTAGCTGTTAACTGCTTCCCAAAATCATAACATGCAGTTACCTTTAGAATAATGGTATTGTATAAAACACAAGTCTGTCAAAACTAAAACAACGCATGACAGCTTAGCCACATAGCTATCTTTAGTTGTGGCTTGGCTGTTAAGCAGGTCATAATGAACCGTCTCTGAGAACCACGCACCAAGTGTAAAAAAGAGGAACATCAATTTCCTTCTGCTACCCACAAATGAAACAAACATTTACAATCAGTGTTAATCAAGTAACTTCTTCAATTCTCATATATTTAGGATATGCAGTTGTCAATATCGCTATCTAAAGCTAATGAACGCAAATAAACAGAACTCTGGGAACATACCTCCGGTATTCTAGGAAATATAACTGTACAATGCTGATCATGGCAAGCAAACAAACTGTTGCTCCACTGAGAACAACAACTAGGTAAATCAATCTGCTCACACTTGATCCATTTCTAAAGTGTGGCTGCATACAGGATATATTGTTAAATCATAGATACTTTCATACTTCATAAATGAAAGCTAATTAGGTCTAGACAAACAATAAATGGTTCTGAACTGGTCTAAGCTCTTTAAGAACAACGTGTGGTCTAAGATAACACAGGGTACATTAGCCACATACACTGAACCTTACACCACATCACATGCAGTGGTAACAGATGAGATCAAAACCATGCCAATGACAATGACCTAAAAACAAGACATGGATGGCCAAAACTGGACAGTGTTTAATCCTGATACTGGATGGACACTAAGGAATAAAAGGTAGATCACCAAGAACCCATATGAGAGATACTTATAAATGCTTGTGTTCCAATCCTCACAATAACTGAAAGAACATCTTTCATTATAAAATGCCCAGACTGCACACTAGACAACTAGTCTGCCGTCCTCTTATGACATCAGTGGTAAAGACCTGTAGAAGCTACCTGAATAACCTGCCATCACTGGACTCGTGGGCCTTTTTCAGCCTTTAAAAGCGGATGGTATGTGAGCATCGAACAAACAGTTGCTATTGACGTACATATTGAACTTTCCCAAGGCTTGGTTTCCACCAATCACTTGCTTGGAAAAAGTCTGAATACAATCGATAGCAAACGACAGTATGATGAAGTGAGACAAGACTTCTAAATCAATTTGTGTCCTAGCCTGAGAATCGACAATAGAGAAATACGTTGGGTTGTTCTGCAATGCTGCGAACCAGTTGTGTTTACAATAATGAAATGATGTGGCAAAATACTCCACTAATGTATTATTATTATATATATATTTAGGCTGTTGCTATTAGACTTCTCATAAGAACGTACAGTGCAAATTCTTAGTCTGTTTTTCTCTTGCCATTGGCTTTTGGCTGCTAATACTCAAGCAGAGATGGTTTGGCTCATATTTGCGATAAGAATTACATAACAGTCTGTGAGCAACAGTAAGGCAGTCTTTCACAAAGCAAACCCAAATAAACTTGGAATGTGATTGGCTGATGGAACAGTCAAGATGGCAACCCAGCTAAACAAAATAGACAACACAGAAAGATAAACCAACAGCAGAAACATCAACAAGTTAAAGTTAACTATAACAAAAACAGGCCAGATATTTGACATCTGTGGGTTTTATAGTGAAAACTTCACTTCGGTTAAAAAAAATTTTTACTTGGTTGTAACAAAGCTGTGTTAATGACTGACACACTGATAGGCCAATGAAATACATATTTAAAATTAAGAAAAGCCAGACCATAACCATATATACATACGAGACCAAGCCATTTTAATATGAATGTCAATAACAGTTTCAAACAACATTCAAAGATCTGCGCTCCATCAACTGATATGTAGGCTGTGACAGGATCTCCATTTAAGTTTACGGTAGGATCATTCCAAAAGCATGTTTGAAAACACTGTGCATATCCCATAAAGTACCTGTCAGTGAGTGTAGGCCGTGGGTCACTCATTGGGCTTCTGTTTTTAGCTGTTTCCAATAATCATTTTCAGATTCCTGAGGAGAAGCATCAGTTTCTGAGGTTGCATCCGTCTTCACTCGTGTGGATCAGGTTTACTAATCACAAAAGACAAGATGGTCGGTAACTTTTTCAGTTTTCATGCAGTCATTTACATACAACCAGTTACATTTTATATCATTAATATTAACTATCAGAGAGCATATTAAATTATGAGCAGCAGAGATCCTAAAGCATAGAATTTCTTCACAAAGCACACCTATATCATATTTTCCAGTAACAGCTACCGACCTGAAAATATGTTTTTCCCTAACATGATCTCTGACGCCAAGTAGTACATAACGCTTTGGGTTATGTACTATCCCGACATAACCCAAAGGTTTGCTTCTCACAGCATTTGGGCTGTTTACTATTAAAATTTACCACACCAAATACTACATCTAACTTCAAAATTACAAACACATACGTGAATTACATTACAATACTTATGCCAATATAATAAACTCAGATTGATGGTTCAAACTGAATAGCTGGTTAGGATGCATGTACAGATAGTCAATAGTTTAACCAAAACAAGGCTTACAGTAGTATGTTAAATCGGTGATTTTCCGTTATTGTGGAGCCGACAATTTACCGTAATATCCAGCAACAGGTCTCAGACGAATCCAATACCTCCTACAAGTGAAGTTACACTCCCTTGAAAATTAAAACTGACTTACACAACACTGAAAGCGTGTGTATATCCACGGCCAACACAGCAGCAGTCGCACCGCAGACCAGACTGCGGGCAAGGCCTTTGCTATGCTAAAGCTAACAGCAGATCGTCCACTTAATAGATGACACGCGATTTTTCCTCATAAACAATAAACAGGCAGTGTGCGTCGACAATAATCCCACAGTCATCCAGGCAGGGGAAATATGTACGCACTTATACACGTGTCAGCCTGCAGAGAATTCCCATGCAGCAGCGACCAAAATCACTTTATCATCTAAATAAACAAAACACTCAATAAAGTTCGCATGAGTCGACCCAATGGCTTCTAGATGAGATAAAACAAAGAACTCCCATAGAAGCGAAAATAAAAATTGACGTTAAAACTATTCCGGAGGTTGAAGGTTTCGGTCCATCAGAGACTGGAGAAAGTTAAGATGCGCCGGACTGCCGCCGTGTCTCCACTGGGGCTGTGTCTAAAAACCAAGCGGGCTGACTACATATACAGCATTTCCGATTCAACAGAGAACCTGCATACTGACACGACTGAGCTGGATGGAAACGTGGTTATACACGTTGCAGGAGCCTATGGTGTCCAAAAATGCTGTCTACGTAGTCAGATCATTGTTTTAGAGTTATGTTTTGGTTATGGGTTCAGTGTAATAACGAAGGTTTAAAGTTGGTTCTTTGCAAAGATTCACTAGAGAACCGAGTGAATCGCGGAGATGTGCATCGGAAATAACGAAATATGTGTGATTAAGCGTTTTGGTTGATTTAATAATAACTTCACAAAAGCTTTTTCAGTTGCTTAAATTGCACGTTTTTTATTATAGTAAACATTCGATTGTATAAACTTGGATAAGATTTAGGTTTAGTTCGTTCGTTAAGGTTGAATTCAATAACAAGCCCGTTTTTAACAAGCCATATTGCTCAACTGTAGTGTTAGTTTGCCACATCGTGGACGTTCAAAAAAACTGCAACTCGTTTATGCCGCTTTACTTTGTAAAACACGCAGGTCAACATAGTCACGTGTACTGGGTCATAATTTAAATATTTATGCGTCATCATTTAATGGATTTCTGAAACTATCAAATATTCTGAACCTCTGTATGTATGTAACAATTTTACACATGTGACAATGACGTGGGAAAGAGAAGAATAAACCGCTAGTAATGATGATTACAATGTTTATTGGTTTCATCAACTGGTGTGGTCAAATCACCATGACAGATGATTAACGTATGCAAATATGCTCAGCATGTCATCACAAATTAAAAATGGGTATATTTCAAACACTGCCTTCTGGGTTTACTTTATCATTCACGGCATCTAATCTTACACAAATAAATGTTGCCAGAAACATTTAGTCTTTCATACAAATTTTGAACATTGCCCATTTATACTAAAAGTGTAATGAAAAACATAAGCATAACTAGTAATAAAAAATTCCCTTTTCACAAGCAGTGATTAAGCATTACAAAAATATCCAACATTTACAGTATTGGGCAGTTTGAACACTTTATTCTTTTTGACTACAAATATATCACCTTAGATTTGATTGTATTATTTGCCATTATGATTAACTGAAGAATTACAAAACTCTTACAATCTAACTGTTTAAAGGCTCTGGTACAGCAGAAATGTTTCCCATGTATATATTGAAAGTGTATACCAACAATAACTAAACCTTATTGGCTAAAATCATTAATACAAAATGTAAACATCAGTGATCTGCAAAGCTGTATTAGCTGTTATGCTTGTTCTGATTCAAACTCTTTTCCCCCGTGGTAGAAATGAAAGCCCATCAGAGGTTATATCAGTGAAATCTTTCAATCTCTCTTCACATCTTGCCCATTGACGTCCACTGTCGTGTGGCGATTCATCCAGCGCTGATATTTGACTTGGGATTTGCGGTATGCGAAACGGGCAATGTCAGCCATAAAGACCCAGGACAGAGCATACATGGCCACTCCACCACATTTAATTATAAACTTGGGTCTTGGGGAGAAAAGCTCACAGTACAACATGGTGCCACCAACAAAAATCCGCATAAACGCGAACAGCAGCACAAATAGAACGTCCACAAGATCTCCGAGGAAGCTGTTGTAATGGCCGGAATGTTTCAAAAACCAGCGAGTCTGGAGGAGGGGGTTCGTGATCTCGCTACCGAACAGCACAGCGCAGCCCTCGATACCCGACTCCCCCAGCCACAGGGTGAGCAGAATACCCAGAATGCTCATGGTGTGGTGGGCGAGCATCACCAGCCCCTCTGTGCGAAAGTACACACACCAGGCCATGTCGAAGATGAAGTAGCCCAGGCTGACCACCATGGCAATGATCTGCAGAGGGGTATTCTCTGTACCTGAAAATAAAGTACAATATACTACAGTAAAAAATACAGTAAAACCTTTAATGCTAACTGTAACATTTGTCATACAAAAACACCAATATGACAAAAACATTATCATTATAACAATAACACATATGTTTTTGACAGTACATAATGACATCTGAAAAACCTTGCCTGGGTAGCTGAAAGGCCAGGGTCCATCTATGTATCCTATGTAAGCAGTTATACAGACAGCAAGAACGCCATGGAACAGTGTAACTAGTCGACAGTTCCATTCATAGCCACAGGAGCCATTTGTATAACACAGCCAAGCATACAGAGCAATCCACCCGGCTAAACATGCTCCGACTCCCAACACCAACAGTGACATCTTCAGTCTGTGAACCTAATAAATTACAATCAGATTTCAAATATAATAATATAATTCTTTACCATGTTATAAGTACCTACTTGAAACACCACCACGCTCAGGTTACTGTTGCAAAAAGCAAAACCGCTTCCCTTTGATTCTGTTGCAGAATAATCACTAAAACAAGTGTCTCAAGTGTCTAAAGGAGGATTTCGCATGACCAGTTGAGAAATACAAGAGTCTGGCTTAGATCAGGGTGTGTCAAAACTAGACCAAAAGTTACTGTGGCAACCTTATCCACAGCTTCTTCCCCTAAATGCCAACAATGTTGACAGCCCGTGAACTTTCGGCACGAAAGCACTTGAACCATCTTTTAATATTAGCAACGCCAATATTAGGCTTTTCAAATTATACGAACTGTTAGTGCATTATCACGTAACCACTATTCAAAAAACGGGTGTCATTTTCCAAAGTTACAGCCCATAAAATGTAAAACATCGTACTTGATTAAGAATGAGCAAACTCTATATTAATTTCTAGGGCATCAATAAAAAAGTACCAGCAGATAGGCTACTAAATGAGACTTTAAGTAAATCCTCTGAGCTGTATTTTGGGTTAATGCCACATTTCAATAAATTAAGACTAGCAGGCCAATTGTATATTAGTTGAATCACGTCTATTTCGCTAAAACATATGTTTGTTTACCTGTTAAAATGTTCTCCCAATAACATGTTCAATAAAAGGCCGTACAGTTATTCAGTCCACATCCTATATGCGCTGTTCCTCCGTGACTCTCGGAGAGCAGTAGCGCATCCGACGGAAGGCCTTCAGCGATCTCCGTGATCATCTCCGTGTTCATCTCCGGTATCGTCTTGGAGATGGTACCCAAATCACCGCCCCAACAAAAGCCATATTTCAGCTGTACAGTCTCTCAGCGGCTGGACAACAGCGAGGATAACAACAAAGAGGACACATCTTTTAAAGCAGGGCGACCTCTGCTGGTACGGCCCGCAGTACACAGTACAATGGTGCCATAGTTACTGACAAATATACTCCTTACCGCACTTACTACTACATCGTCATACCAAATGGATGTAGGACATGTTTCAAAAGCGTTTAAATTCTTTATAAGAAATGTCTTCATGACAATGTCGGGTATTTAAAGAAACCAGTTTAATTTTACTGGAACTGGTTTTGTGTACAAAAGGCATGTTGCAGTCAGGTGTCTATGTATTATGCTTTTTCAAGTTAAAAGACACAGGTTATTGCACTTTGCTGGGGGAGATTTTATTTAAAATTTCTTCATTATTGTTCATATTCATTTTCATAACAAAATAATTTTGACTTTCATAACAGCTTTGCCCAGTAAACACTGAATCATCAAGGCACTTATAATCCAGACAATGGCTGTTGGATGGAGTGGTTTCAGCTGACTGTTAGGTTAGGGGAGGTGTAATTTTGAACAACACTTTAAACAAACAATAACACTTAAACTCTTCCAAAACAAAAATTAAATAAACCAGTATAAACATTTTAGTACCATAAACTACAACCAAGTCACACGTGGCATGTTTAGAAGTGAACATTCTCATGATAACTCATGTATTGAAGGTTAATGTATTGAATTGTGGGAAAACAGTAATACGGTTTCTGTTCTTCATGATAGGGCTCAGCCTGTGGTTTTGGTCCTGTTTGATTTCTGAAGCTGAGAAATCTTTTAAAGACATTTAAGACCACACAAAACAGGGTGTCACTGCTACAACAGGACCTATATGCAAATTTGTGCATATAGTAGTTACAGATAGTTTCACAGCTCTGTTGATGTTCTGAGGTCAAACTGATAAGATGAGCCTGAGAGACGGTAATAACCAGAGAATAACCAGAAGATGGCAGTGTTGGGTGCACAGTAGTGCCAATGAGGAGTTTTGTCAGTAGATGACTATTGCCTCAGTATCTTTCTATTGCGGTCTTCCTTTCCTGTTTTGACAAAAAAACTGTACTGACCTTGTTATTTTGATTTCCCCGTGTTAACTTTCCTATCTGTTTAGAATGTATTGCTACTCATTTATTCACATAATTTGCTTCATCAGCAACATATTGCAAACAGAGCTGATCCAAATGATCCTCAAATGATGCTCTTATGAGACCAAACAATGCAGAAACCCATTTAAATCAACCTATATGAAAATGAACACTTCATGTATACACATTCCGTCATACATCCCACAGTGTTGTCAGCATTACGACTTGAGGTGAGAGAATTCACATGATTGAATGTGAGTGAATCAAATGAAGACAGAAGAGTGTTTTCATATGTACCGGCATTAATTATAGCATGTGTACGTCCACCATGAACTCAGTACAGTGCCTTGAAATGTAACCCATTCAGAACATAGTATCATCACACAAGAACACCGAACTTCTAAAAATAATAATATAAAAAGGCATTTGCTCTGAACATGTGCACTGTGTTATTTTAAAAATAAATAATACCAGTAAATTGGCAACCCGACATGATCCAGCTAAATTAAAGATTACATCTCGTTATCCTGACTAACTCGCAGGTCACTCGTCCCAGACTCACCTGCTGCATTTTACAAATAGATGTTTTTACAGACACTTATTCAACAGTGCTGGAAGAGCTTTAAATACTACTGACCAACTTAAATACAGAGCCGACCACTGGACTACTGACCGGACCAACAGCTCATTAAAAATCAATATAATGTCGCTGAAATGCTGTAAAGACGAGTCCAGCCTTAATCACTCATCCACTTGTAAAAACCAAAGATAATTTCAATGTCACACATCTCTGCGCAGAAGGCACATGAGTCTGAAGGCATGTAGGTGAACGAAACCCATGGTAAAGCTCACATAAACACGTTGAACTGGAGGCGTAGAACCAATCGTATTGCTCTAGGTTTCCTCCTCCCATAGGCACAGCTGTTTGTGGGGTACATAGTAAGTAAACTGGTAGCCCTTGCTGCAGCTTTTGATGCCACATTTATAGGGGCTGCCTCTGCCGGAGACGTCCCTGTTGCGACAGTATTTCAACAGGCAGGGGTACCACTCCAGTCTGAGGTTGTAGCTACAGGAACAAGGCTGCCACAGGTCCTTTACCGTCCCACAGCTCTGCAGGCCTGGTGTCTCCACTGCTTGGGGCTCAAACATGGAGCTCTCCACACCTGTAGTGGAATTGGAGAAATCATTTATTTGTTGTTGACAATTAATAGGATTTAAGCTACGTGTGTCTTTTAGGCTGTACAAATGGAGATATTGTACAATTTAAACAGTAATGCAACATCTGTGTTGGGTTACAGTCAAAGTACAGATGGAAGTAAGGTTGAAAAGCTGGGGAATATTACAGGAAGAGGAAGAAAGAGAAATTAAAAGGGAATTAACTGGAAAATTTGGGTAATTTGTTCAAACTGTATCATAAAAATATACTGGACGTGATTCATCTTCATCCGTGTGCCATAATTCCCATTTATTCCTGTAAATTCACGTTTAATCTTAACTTAATCTTAACTCCTAGAATTATGCAACCCTAGATGGATCAGATATTTTATTCCAAACCGGGTGTGGAACAGGGCTGGATAAGGTTCATCAACATCCAACAATTACAGATTTTCTTGTTGCCATAACATGATATTTCAGGTGAAGATACGATCAAGCTCCACTCTATACTTAAAATGTGAAGTACACTATGTCAGCGATACATATTTTAGCATGCTGGGTTGGGTAGGATGTAATTAAGGGATGCAGTAAGCACGCTTGCCTCTGTCCAGCCAGTGTTTGACGTCGGCCTCGCGAGTGTACACTGCCTCCCGGGCGACGCTGCACATGTTGTGGATGTGGGCGCTCAGCTGCCACGTCCGTGTCAAGTTGATCGCTACGTTCATGCTCAGCATTTCTGTGTTTCTTTTCTCTTCTGCTGTGCGGACGGCTTGGGGATTTTTCTGCAAAATTAGCAAGAAAAGAAAAGTTTTAATTTAAGTAAGTTTCTGGTCTCTATTTACCTTTCTTTTATTTTTTATTCATACATTCAAGACTTTGACTGGCCTCCCAGGAGCTCATAAAAAAGCCCTTTACAGTGTTATTCCTCAGAAATATCCCTTTTGAAACATCTCGCCCCTGCGTAGCACTTAGTACCCAGAAATGCAGTTAACCTGTGATCTCAGCTTCCAGCGGGATCTACGGCCCTTCTTGTCACTTCTGAGCTTCACACCCCGCATCTGCTTCCCACCCTAATGACTTCTTCCTGCCCTTCCAAAAGCCACTGAGGGGATGTGAGTGCAGTGAACTGACCTGCCGGAGTCTGGCCATGGACTCGCTGGGGATGATCTCATTGTGGTTGAGGCGTGTGATGAAGCAGAGCGCCTGGTACTGGCTCTGCCCTCTCTCAAGCTCTCCGAGGATCAGCGCTCGAAAGATCTTCACATCCTGAAAGAGGAGACATTCAGTCAACCCTCAATTATGCCACAAGACTTACGGTAAACTGCGAGAACAATCTTAAGCCACTTGTGTGACTTCAAGTATGCTTGAACTGTATTCTTCATGGCACCTGAATCGTGCCTTTTAGCATTTGAAATGCAGCCTTCAAGCTTACAGTAAGATCCTAATTAGAAGGTTTTATAGCATTCAAACCTAGAACAATACAGACACCCTGTATATTTCAGCACATCACTGAGTTGTCGTTAGCAACCAGACCAGAACTCTGGCAGGGGCTCCGTGCCTATAAAGACTTCCATGTAAAGGAATTATGGGAAACCCCAGAGAGAAGAGCAAGGCCACGGACCTGTCTACCCATTCATCAGTTGCTTCTTGCTCTGACATCCCTATGGCTCTGCCAAAAGAAGACACAAACACACACACACACACACACACACACAAACATTCTCCCAACTCCCTCCTCCTCTGTTTTTCACAGGAAAGTCTCAAGTACAGAACCGACAGAAGGGCGCAAGCTTTTAGGGTTTCACTCTCACAGTAGGAGATTTTCACAGACAATCAAAATAAACAAGCCCAAGCTGTATCTGTTTGCTCTGGAGCTCTCATCCCATTCTCTGCCTAGAACCTTCCATCTGGTTTCAAGACTTGGTCAACTCTCCAATGGAGCTGGAGTCTCACTGATCCCAGAGCAGATATACAGCCAAGAATCATTAACCTCTGACATTTTATCTGATTTGAATAAGTACAGAGAAAAAAACCTTCTCGGCTTCAGCTCACTCTGGGGTCCCCTTACACAGTTATTGTATTTTCACAATGCTGTGCACCTCACTTTTTTGACCTTTATTAAATACCATAACTAAAGGTAATTTTCTCAACCTTCCAGAAACTTTCCACGTAAAACAGCTGGTAATGCTGCCGGCATCCATCACATCCCGCACACATCCAGATGACACTTACAGCTTATAAAGTAATAACTAGACCCACACAAAAATCTACCACTTTAAATTTTAGCAATACAAAAAAACTGATTTAAATAAAATGTCCACCATTCATTAAACATTAAACAGTCCCTCGTTACTTATAGGTGTGCTTACAAAATATTTCAGTAGCCAGTTCATTTTTATAATGTAAACTGTGTTCCAGATTCACTTTCTAAATATAATAACAGATAACACTTTAACAAGGTCTTCCTTCAGTCAATTTAGATTTAAGCAGACAATTAAGCAAAGCCATGTGATGGTGATGAACTGAACAGACATCTTGTATTATTGTATTATAGTAGTTCTAGTCACACAGATAGATAAAAAAGCTCAACATCAAGCTCTGGTTCTGGAAGTTCTAAGAGTGTGAAGCAGCAGGAACCAGAGGAGGTGCGATTAAACCAGTGGAGGAGGCTGACCTGACGGAATTACCGCATGGGTGACGGAACAATCAGCAAACACGAGAGGGGGGAGTGAGGAGTCAGTTGTTATTTTAAGCTCTGGCACAATAAGGACCTCCCAGTCAGCAGACAGGAGGCTTGCTTTAAGAAACAGAGGGAGAAGGGGGCGTCGGTGGGGGGAACTGCTATAGGCGCTCGCTTTAATTACAGGGAGGTGTTGGCGTCAGTCCTTTGCAAACACCTTGCTGACAGCAGGGAGAAACCCAAGAGCAA